>CAVMGG010001059.1:0-86291 GCA_963680895.1 Fragum sueziense | reverse complement strand
ACAAAAGAAGAAAATGCTGATTATCAGCATTTTTAGCTCACCTGAGCACGAAGTGCTCAAGGTGAGCTATTGTGGTCACTCAATGTCCGTCGTCCGTCCGTCCGTCCGTCTGTCCGTCTGTCCGTCTGTCCGTCTGTCAACAATTTGGTGTTAACACTCTAGCATCCACAAAAGTTGGCCAATCTTAATCAAACTTGGTCAAAGCAAGTATGGTCATAAGTTCTCGGACAAGTTCGATTATGGGCCTGATCGGACTAGAAAGTGCGGAGTTATCTGCCCTTGAATGTCAAAAATAGCTATTTTTGACCTTGTTAACACTCTAGCATCTACAATTATTGATCAATCAAGACAAAACTTGGACATAATGTTGGAGACCATAAGATCTCGAATGAGTTCAATTTTCAGTTTGATCTGACCAGAAAGACGAGAGTTATGTGCCCTTGAATTTGACAAAATTGCCATTTTTGGCAGTTTTCGACCTTGTTTACACTCTAGAATCTACAATTATCAATCAATCAAGACAAAATTTGGACACAATGTTGGGGATCATAGGATCTTGTATGAGTTCGATTTTCAGTCCGATCTGATCAGAAAGTTGAGAGTTATGTGCCCTTGAACTTGACAAAATTGTTGTTTTTGACTGTTTTCGACCTTGTAAACACTCTAGAATCTACAATTATTAATCAATCAAGACAAAACTTGGACACAATGTTTGGGATTATAAGATCTTGGATGAGTTTGATTTTCAGTCTGATCTAATTGGAAAGTCGAGAGTTATGTGCCCTTGAACTTGACAAAGTTGCCGTTTTTGACTGTTTTCGACCTTGTTTACACTCTAGATTCTACAATTATTAACTAATCAAGACAAATTTCGGACACAATGTTGGAGACCATAATATCTTGAATTAGTTTGATTTTCAGTCTGATCTTACCAGAAAGACGAGAGTTATATGCCCTTGAATTTGATAAAATTGCCATTTTCGGCTGTTTTTGACCTTGTTTGCACTATAGAATCTACAATTATTAATCAATCAAGACAAAACTTGGACCCAATGTTGGGGATCATAAGATCTCGGATGAGTTTGATTTTCAGTGTGATCTGATCACAAAGTGGAGAATTATGTGCCCTTGAATTTGATAGAATTGCCATTTTCGGCTGTTTTCGACCTGTTTTACACTCTAGACTTTACAATTAGTAAAGACAAAACTTGGACAAATGTTTGGGACCATAAGATCTCAGATGAGTTCGATTTTCAGTCTGATCTGATCAGGAAGTCGAGAGTTATGTGCCCTTGAATTTGAAAAAAACCCTGCTTTTTCGGCTGCTTTCGACATTGTTTATACTCTAGAATCTACAAATATTTATCAATCAAGACAAAACTTGGACACAGTTGGGCACCATAAGATCTGGTATAAGTTGGATTTTCACAACGCTATTGACCATAAGATCGTTCTCAGTCTTAAAGTCATAAATATTAATTGAATTGAACAAAAGTGTTGCTCATATCATTTTGGTTCAGGTGAGCGATATAGGACCATCATGGTCCTCTTGTTCCCTTTGCGCTCGTTATCCCTTTACTAGTCAGAACTCTGACGATGTAATGACCAACATTTCAAAATAATTGCTTGGACTATCAATCTGAAGAGGAATCAATTTTATCAAGTAAGAAATTGACATACTTTCTGACAAGCAATAGTATTTTGTCAGTGCAATTCTAAAACTTCATTACTACAGCTTGAATAAAGCTGTAGTTACGCGATGTTGTTACAACACAGGCAATTTATAAAGTCAAACAAGTCTATTTTTTAGCACAAAATCCATTGCTATTGACAGCTTGATTAACCTTTTCCCAAACAAGACCTGGTTTTGACGTCCTTGATAGAAAAGGCTTGGGAAAAATTGAATCAAAAGAAGAAACTGCTGATAACCAGCAGTTTCTCCTTATGTCTCAATATTTTCTGTGCCATATTTTACACAAATCCTGTCTTTAATATCATCCATTTTGTCATTTGTGGCAGTTTTTGAAGTGAATCACCCTAAAATTTTGTTGTTTGGGAAAGGGTTAAAACTAAAATTTGTATTACAAGTCATCTGATTGGACAAAACATGTGTCTCAGCAAATCAGATTGAATTTTGTGTAATTATTTAAATTGGAACATTCTATCTCTGAATGTTTTTGACATTGCCCATATAATTCCGATGTCGCATGAATCTAATTAGGGGTGGACTAACTTAACCCTTTCCCAAGACCTGGTTTTGACGTCCCTAATAGAAATCGCTTAAGAAAACATTGAGACAAAAGAAGAAACTGCTGATAATCAGCAGTTTCTACATTTGTCTCAACATTTTCTATGCTATATTTCACACAAATTCTATCTTTTATAACTTTCATTTTGACAATATTGGCAGTTTTAGAAGTGGATCATCCTAAAATTTTGCAGTTTGGGAAAGGGTTAATACAAACAGAATGCTGACCATCATCCATTTCCAAAATAAAGGGTCCAGGAATCCTCACATTCATCAGTTTGCTATTTCACCTTGGATAAACCCAGCTGATTCCAATTAGGCTAATACACACAGTATCATGACCAGCAACATATCAACAGTTACAATCAAAAACGCTGTAATTACATGTTATTAGAGCTTTAGTTACAATATTTTCTAACATTACAACCTGAACTAAAGCTGAGCATAAAGAAACAGGTTAATATATCTTATCACATTCCCAAACAAGACCTGGCAAGGGCGTAGCGCCCATTACGCATAATACACATGGGCGTAATGTAAAAAAATCGCGAATAGGTCTGATGTTGCTTTGTATCGTTTTTAAGGTCAGTTTTGCCTTTTTTTTTTCTCAAAATGCAAATAGAATGCATGAAAACAAGTCCTTCTAAACAAAATTTATCGAGGGGGGGGGGGGGGGGGGGGGGGAAAGACCCCCTTACCCATTAAATGCGGGAATACCCCCTCTCGTGCTCTACCCAGCTCAGACCTACGCCTACGGTGCTCGTGCGTAATATGAATAAATTTCTGGCTACACCCATGCCTGGTATTGACAGAAAGAGCTTACGAGGTAAAGAGATGGTTTTTGACATCACCTGTTTTTTTTTACCCAAACGATTCTAATCCTGGGGCAGGCTGCAGTGACCGATCCAGGATTTCTGTGAAGGGGGATCGAACATACAAGTATGGGGGTTCGTTTTCTCCCGATTCATAATTTTGACTGAATTCATCCTGTACGAAATAATCCGGGCGGATTCCAAGCGGACATGAGGCGGATTATAAGTAAGGGATGGAATTCTATTTTAAGCGAAATATTTAAATTAGTCTGCCTGGAATAAAGTCCACCCGGATTCCAAGCGGAATTCTATTTACGAAAAATAAAAATATCAAAGATCATATTTACATCAGAGCAGACTCGGATTAAATCTTAATCTAGATTTACAACCAGATCAGGATCTAGCTCATACACTTTTTAAAGGGGGACGAGCTAGGCTGTCGAAAATGCAAATGGCACAATAATTACAAACCAGAAATAACGCATGAAATTCCAACCTGAAGGGGTAGATCATTTATGTCCATTGTTACCACTCGTCGAGCTTTATTAAGTATTAAAATCTAAGCCAATTAATAACATGCTGGTCGTCCTTGTTTTTGTTTTGTAATGGCTACATATGCCCAACCTTCAAAAAACAAATAACGTCAGAGATATGTCATATGTCCTCAGCGAGATTTAACACGCCGTACAACCGGCTGCGTAGAAAGTCAGGGAAGACAGATTCGGCATCTGATGTCATGTGCATGGTAGGTCAAATTAATTTACTTTTATAAATAAACGAAAGGATCTTTGGTATTCTATAGTTGATAAATATGCGTATAAATGTTCAGTGCTTGTACAAAATAAACCTTTTCATGTATTCCTCGCAAATAAGGTCACAGTCATCCACACAGCCGGTTGTACGGTGTGTTAATATCGCGGAGGTGTGTCTCGTTGACCTTGACCTTGTCTTGTTTTGAAGTAAAAATAGATTGTGTAAATACGCTTGTAAAGGATTGATCTATAGCAAAGGAAAAATGTTTTTTCGCCGAGATTGAGGTTTTTATCCATTGCTAATTGTTTTTCCATGCACAAATATGAGTTCCCGAACAGTTCGGAAGCATAAAAACATAGAATGAGCCCCTTTAAAATCTATTGATCAGTGATCACAAACTAGAGGCTGGTTTGGTTTTTATGTTTCTGGCAGTAACGACTAGGGAAAACAAAGAGACAAAAAAAAAAAGATTCTAATTTTACCAATATCAATTTTGTTGTGTTCAGAAACATTCAAAGTTTATCAGTGCAAAATATTTGTCATTTAAGAATGCCTAAATCATTGTCATAATTGTATTATGCAGCATTTGTTCTACAACACACAGAGTAACAGATCAGACAGGGCAAAATGAAATATTGCTGTTATTTTTTGTTACCCAAATCCTGTGTTTTGGGTAGATCTACATCTAATCATTCAGCTTGGAAACTGTTAGATCTGGTTTCTGCGAGCGAGTAAAGGGTGAACTCAGTCTCTGACAAAATGAATAATGACTCAAATGAAGATTTCCTCCGTTTTGCTCTTTTCTTTGCTGTACTTTAGGCCTAATGTCCATATTGATAAATTCCACAATACAGTATCGTGATTCTGTCGTCTGTGGCCTCTTTGAAATTGGGAGCAGTCTGAAATTTGACGTTTGGAAGAAGCAAATTTCATACAACGTAAACTTTCTTTGGTCCTTCAACAAAAAAAATCTTAATCTAAATTAAAAATTATAATATTGTAGAGCTACATACCTCACGGTTAAAAGCACACGTCTGTCACTCTGTGTTGTTTTTGGATTTAAAAGTTGGGATCAGCCTCCCGCGTGTCGGTCATGTTTTCAAATTATGTGTAATGAGACTTGACCTAGATCTGCTGATAACCAAATCGGACATATGATTGGATAATTTTGACAACTTTGAAATCACGTGATATCTTAATTTAGCATACTATTGTCGTCTGCAGACCGACGTTTAGTTCACGGGGAGGGAAAATACTCAAATTATTGTTCAAAGCAAAACAAGAAAATGATTATCAGTATTTCTCCTGTTGTCTCAATATTTCCTGTGCTGTTCTTTTTTACACATCGATGCCTTAGAAGAATAAGGTCATAAGTGGTAGATTATCTAGATCTTCTACTTACGACCTTTTATGATGCATACATTTTTCGAACGGGCATTTCAAGCTCTACTTATGGTGCAAATAAATTTCATAGACATTTGAACTTGTCATGCTGACCAATTTGGCTATAGAAAAAAGGTTGTTTGTTCTTTTTTTCCTTTTAAAATAAAACTTTTTTTTCAAGTTTTCTCAAAACTAGACTAGTCTATGTATTTTCGCTTACGACCTTCTTCTTCTAAGGCATCGACATATCATATCTTATCCATATTGTCGTCTGGGTGTAGGCCTACGTTCGACACCCCCTTACAGAATTCCTGAACCTTCTGGATCCGCCACTGCATCCCCCTTTTTTATAAAAGATATTCTTATAGATCTATAGATCTATATCTGAGTCAATTTCAAAACTCGCAGGTTTTTTGGACCAGTAAATCATAAAAAATAATGGTCAAATATTTTGATGTTTGTGTTCTTAATTTGTTGTTATATTCCTAATAACATGTTTCAAATCATTTTCCACCCTGAATTGTGGGTGTGTAGCTTCTAAATCGGTTTATAACAATGTCTTCCGGACAAAAATGTCTTTGGTGTTCCGGTTATATTAAGGTATGAAAATAATATAAATCAAAAGATATTTCACATTTTTCACCAAATTACATCTTAAAAGGTCAATGGCTGATAAATAATAGAGAAAAAAAATCATTTTGGATGCATAATTACATAATCATTTACATTAAAGTATCTCTGGCTGATAAAGTTGGAAAAAATCAAACATTTTAGTCTCAAAATTTCTTATTTGAGTCCAAATGTCCAGAAAAGTTTTAATCGTCAAAATAAATATGTCCAATTTGCTTTATATAACTGGCACTTTTGATGCATTTGCTTGATCAGTTTTCTTAGAAAATGAATTTAACATTAGCGGAACACCAAAGACATTAGCGGAACACCAAAGACATCAACATAACCCCAAAGAAAATCATCTATTTCTTTTGCTTTAACATGTTTATTTTGCATTGATTTGGGTGGAAATTGGCAGCTAATATGCATCCCATTTGATTCCGCTATCCGGAATATGATTAAATAAAATATGACTTCACAGAGGCGCTCATCAATTTCTTCTTTTGTCTCAATTTTTCAAAGACGTTTCTATTCAGGATGTCAGAACGTGGTCTTGTTTGGGAAAGGGTCAATACCAACACGGATCCAGATCAGTCTGTGCATAGTCTGATCCATATCAAATTTGTTCTCATACATTAACAACTTTTTCATTAACAGTAACAACAATGAGTTAACAGAATTTATCCATTGTTCTACCCAGTCCAATAAGCTGTATCGGCCCCACTACAGCTTTATGTCAATCAGTGTAATGCCCCTACAGCTTCAAAAGTACCCCACGGCTTAATTTCCTCAAAAAAGGTCACCAAATAGGTGGGTTTTTAAGCATTTCCTTGCAAAAAACTGATAAATAATGCATTTTTGTAAGAGTAAATTTAATACTTTGTTATAAAACATAATGGAAAAAGAAGAAATTGCTCAAAATGGGTAATTTCTTCTTTTCCCATACTGTTTTTATTCACTTTTATTTGCATTAGGCCTATAAGCACGACTATTGTGTTTCAACGTTAATCGATACTTATATAATTTGCCACTACAGCTTCAAACTAATCTGCGGAGAACCCTGTTATCCTTATACTATATTAGAATAGATTTCACCATAGTCTGATCTGGAAACTTGGTTCTGTAAAATGCTAAAGAGGGTCCTTTTCCCAGATCCCGGCTCTTTAAGCAACTTTAGACATGATCTGGCTATTTAGGCTAAAGTTGCAGACAACAATTTCAAGTGTATGGAACATAGGGGCCTTACCCTTTTGTAGATTCTCTAGTTCTAGATCTAGATATTAGGGTAAGGTGGGGCAAAACGCCCCTCGGGGTAAAACGCCCCCCATCGATTTCTGGGAAATGCAAATATCTATAACAAACTTATAACGCTAATATGATTGCAAAAAATGTGTAGATTATCCGACAGAAAAGTTTTAGCTCTACCATTTGTCAATAAGAAAATATTTTGCAAAAATCATTTTCGGGCCATTTCTTATTATTTTCTGCTGCCATTTATTTCGAGATACATCTGACACGGATATATCTTATCTGACATACAATACATATATTTATAGCACATTACACTGTGGTTTTATTGAAAAAGAAACATTTTGTAAAATATTTTGTGTATTTGGAATATTTAGATAAATGGTGAAATGGTCACTTTGGGGTAAAACGCTCCCAGTCTCATGGGGCAAAACGCCCCCTGATTCGGAAATTTCCGGACGTGATCGTAGACCATTCGGCGGTTTCCGATCTATACGGAAACGTTACGAAGGGGAAAATCTGCCACCGAATGATTACGGCAACGCTCGAAAAATGCCGACGTCTCGTAAATTTCTATTATAGGTATTCTTTTAAATCTTTTAACCTTGATGCACATTTGCATGCCTTCTACTTTCTATGTGTGTTCATTATTTTTGTTTATTAAGCGAATAACATCAAAAGAGTGTTAGTCACTGGATCAAAAGGTACATGGTCGAAATCTTTGTTATCCCAAGTACTCGACCGGAAAATTAAAACTTGACCACGAAGAACACCCGATAGATAGGCCTATTGATTTCAAGCGTAAGAGCTACTTTCAGTCAACTTAAAATGAATAAATATAAAGTATGGGACAAAACGTCCCGGGGGCGTTTTACCCCACCGGGAGGGTCGTTTTGCCCCAGGGGTGGGGCAAAACGCCCCTTTTGAAAAAATATTATTTTTGCCTATAAAATGCATATTTCAATACGCAAAGCCAAAATCACGCGTCATAATGTTCAGCTGACTCTAAGCTTTTTAATACTGCAAAAAATACATCTATATCGCCATTCGTTTTGAAGATAATGACCAAAAAGAATTTGGGGGCGTTTTGCCCCACCTTAGCCTACCCTATAGGCCTATAGAAAGCATTGTTGGAAATGAAGAGATTGTTTTTCTTTATTTTGGCCCCAAAAACAGTGAGAAAATACTATTTATGACAGTTTTCTTATTTTGTGAAAATATCTCTTAAACATACTCTAACAGGTACGCAAAGGCGGATCCAGGATTTTTGTCCAGGGGGTGGGGGCGTCAAAGCCCAAATGATTGCTTAAGGTTTACGAACTGAGAATGAAATACAGAGCCAGATGCGAGATTTGAAAAGTGCCAGTAATTTCTAAACTGTGTTACATTTCCATTCCAAATACAAACATAAGCATTTTGTATGGTTTAGAATTTTGAATTAATGCATCCTTTTGGAAATATTTGACAAAAAATGTTCAAAATTACCTCCCTTGCATATGAATATAGAGTAAAATAATATGAGTGCATTATTTTCTTCTTGAAGCATAATCTTGAAATCCGGCATGGTGAATCAACTTATGTGAAGTGTATTTACAAGTGTGCGTAATTTGATGCATTTCGTATGGCTAGAAAGTGGTGTTTTCATTCTCAGTTCGTAAACCTTAATTAAATTTAAAATGTGTGAAATATGTAAAGTTATATAATATAAATTATTATAGTCAAATTTCAATTTTCGGCCAGTTCCGGTGGGGGGATGGGGCTGACTCCCTGACTCCACCCCTAGATCCGGCCTTGGGTACGTCAAAACCAAACCTCGTTAAGTTTGGAAAAATAGTAAAATGCGAGACGATAGTTTAAACAAAAGTTACCTCCCTTAGTTTCCATGAAATCACGACAAAGTTATTTCCCTTATTTCCAAAGTCGCCATGAAACTTCAACAACAAACTGCATGATTCTACCCATTTTCAGAATGGAAACAGCAGCATTCAGTCGAACCCAAGGTCTTGTAACATTCTAATTTATTTTTTAACTAAACAATCTTTACTAGATCTAATATGAAAAAGAGGACGTATGTAAACCCGTTTGTATTGGCGGATCCAGGATTTCTGCGAGGGGAGTTCGATTATACAAAGAGGGGGGTTCGTTTTCCTAGTATTACACAATAATCACAATAATAATTATTTTGACTGAACTTCTGCATAAAAATTAAATAATCTGGCTACAGAGGGGGGTTTGTTTGAACCCCACAAACGCCCATTGGATCCGCCACTGGAAGTCACCGGGAAACAAAATTTTGAGGGCAAAACGATTCGTGATTTGAAAAGTTTTGGTTGGCATTATGAATTGATGATGTATATCAACTTGTAGTTGCAATAATGTAACCGAAACCTTTTTGAATTTTGATCTGGGTTTCAAACCAATACCCATTATCAAGTTGGTGGCTACGATATCGCAGCTAATCAACTTGTAGAACTAGAATATAACTGGAAACTTTACAATATTTAAATCTGAACCCTATGTTGTGGGTACTCATTTGAATCGTGTTGAAGAGACAATTGACCAAACGCCAATCGACAGATCGCTCCGCCCAACATAGAATTTAAGACAAACAATTGGGATGCGATCATTAATCTAAGGGAATGATTTTATCCAGTTAATTGTGACGTAAATTCGGACGAACAAAATAGTATTTCATAGGTGTTGTTATAAAATCTTGTAACTACGGCTTGATTTAAGCTGTAGTTACGAGATTTTATAACAACACCGATGGTTTATCAAAACATAACGGTAAAACCTAGTCTATTATTAGCACAAAACTCTTTGCCATTGGCATGTCAATTGTTTTGATTGTTAGTCGATAAATCGATACAATAACATGTGCAACGAAGAACAATTGGGGTATGACATTTTTCTGATCGCCCATTGGCTAGTCGATGTTCTTGATTGACAGTCTGCGTTTGGTCAATTCCAATGAGTAGTACCCGCAATATAGGGTTTGATGACAGCGTTTTTTCTCATAATTTTGGGAATGGGTCTGGTACCAGGCAAATTGGGAAAAATGCGTTGTTTTGTCAAAAATTGGGAAAATATTTTTAACACAGACTGCAACAAAACTTGAGTCCTGTGCATAGTTAACTATATGAAATCAATGGAAGGGACTTCCAGTATGCATCTAGATATATTCTTTTCTCAACTCTTGAATGGGATTGATTGAAATTTCATTCAAAAAGAAGGAATAACTTTGGTATTGGGAATTTTCTTGTCAGATTTTGGGAAAAAAATAACCTATTTGGCATTGGGAACGGGTCCTTTTTACGGACCCGTCCAAAGAAGGAGAAAAAACGCTGGATCAGCAATTAATCATATTTGCCCTTTAAAACCCTGTCCCTCCTATATTCCCTCTAGCTAACCATCCTTTCAAATCTTCCTGTCTATTCCCACTTTTCTAACAAAAATGTATTTCTATTTCAGTTGGACCAGACATATTTGCTGAGTTTCTCGAGGTGTCAGTTCACTCCATTCTTTACAATAGAAATATTTACCCCAGCGGAGTGTTTGAGAGACGCAAGAAATACAATGTACCAGTCCAGGTAACTGAGTGTTCATTCAGGGATAAAGAAGGCTGCAGGGAAATCTGAAAATGGAATTTCTAAAATTTCCTTATTCCTTTCCCTTTTATTTTAAAAATAATAACTTTTGCCTCATAGTATTTTTTTCATTAATGACATCTTAAAACAGTGAACATACTGTTTCTAACTGCTTTAACCCTTTCTTTAAAGATACATTCAATGGAATGTTGCCATGGGCATGAATTTTGCATGTTCAAGCCAATAAAATATCAAGGTAAAAGGAGAAAATGCTGACTATCAGCATTTATGTCTTTTGTCTTAGTATTTTTCCCAAGCTTTTTGTAATATTAGAAAAACAAAAGACAAATTTTTGTTATTGATTTTGAGAAAGATAAACTATGCTTATCTTTTAAAGTAAATCTATCTTGCCAACTAATGTTAATACCAGAAAGTTCTGACTTGATAACATTATAGATCTGTATCCATCCTGATGTCAAAGATTATGTTGCCAAGGTGATAAACAGGGTCAAGGTCATGGTTCAGGAAGGTCAAGTAGAAATGTTCACCATGGTGATATTAAACATGGCAGGTCATCCGATAGAATTTGTTGTTTGCTTAAAGAGGAACTGGTTTTGAAGTTTGGTAGAAAAAGGTTGGGAAAATATTGAGACAAAAGAAGAAAATGCTGATAACCAGCATTTTCTTCTTTTGTCACAATATTTTCTGTGCAATATTATACATAAATCCAATCCTTTCCATGGTCAGTAGTCAGTACTAGCTTTCAAATTAGTAAGTCTAAATATTTGTGTTTTAGAAAACCTGGCTAAAGTAATTATTTATACACAACATTTCAGATGTGTATTCATCCTGATGTCACAGATTATGTTGCCAAGGTCATTGACGGGGTCAAGGTCATGGTTCAGGAAGGTCAAGTAGAAAAGGTTACCTTGGTGATATTAAGCCTTGTAGGACATCCGATAGAAAGATTTGTGTTTGATATAGACAATACATCTACTACTGCTAGGTAATTATAGCTGGTTATGGCCTAATTTAACATTTAACAAAGGACACAATTTTTAAAGTGGCACAATTTGCAAGGAATGAACAGATGACAAAAAAGTATATTAGCACAGAAATATTGACTGATCTTGAAAAAATGCTGGATATCATTCTAGCCCTTCTGACATTCTGTTTTAGATAAGGTGGAAAAGGGTTGAAAACTTAGAATAGACTAAGAGCCAGTATTCTGATTTCCCAAAGAAGTCCTAGTTTTAGCTCCACAGGCCGAAGGCCAGCGAGCTATTGTCATGGCGTTGTGTCCGTTGTGCGTCCGTGCGTCCGTCCGTGTGTCCGTCCGTTAATTTTTTCTTTAAACATCTTCTCCTCTTATACCAGTGGGCCAATTTTGACCAAACTTGGCAGGAATGTTCCTTGAGTGATCCCTCTCAAAACTTGTTCGCGAATTTTTGATTCATCAAAAACTGTGGGCGTGGCAAATCAGACTTAGAGAAATCATAAGAAAATTCTTTAAAAATCAACCATTGGGCCAATTTGAACCAAACTTGGCAGGAATGTGCCTTGAGTCATTCTTTTCAAAATTTGTTCACAATTTTTTACATTTGTCAAAAAATGTGGCTTGGCAGGGAGAAAGGGGCTTATCAGACTTAAAGAAATCATAAGATTTTTTTTTTAAAAATCAACCATAGAGCCAATTTGAACCAGACTTTGCAGGAATGTTCTTTTAGTCTCTCTTTTCAAAATTTATTCACAAACTTTTACATTAGTCAAAAAAGGTGTGATTGGCAGGGAGGAAAGGGCTTATCGGTCTTAAAGAAATCATAAGAAAATTCTTTAAAAATCAACCAGTGTGCCCAATTGAACCAAACTTTGCAGGAATGTGCCTTGAGTCATTCTTTTTAAAATTTGTTGACAAATTTTTACATTTGTCAAAAAATGTGGCCGTGGCAGGGAGAAAAGGGCTTATCAGACTTAGAGAAATCATAAGAAAATTCTTTAAAAATCAACCATTAGGCCTATTTGAAGCAGACTTTGCAAGAATGTTCTTTAAGTCTCTCTTGAAAATTTATTCACAAATTTCAAGATTTGGCTGTGTAAGGCTTACAAGAAATCATGGGATAATTCTTCCACTTTAGCCAGTGGAGCGATTCAGGCCTTCTTGGGCCTCTTGTTTGTGCCTCTAATAGAGGAAGCCTTGGAAGAAGATTGAAGAAAAATTAATGCTGGTATTGGTAACCAGCATTTTCTCCCCTTGTTTCAATTTTTCAGTTGGATAAACACAAATCCTATCTGTATCATCATCCAGTTTGTCTTCTTTAGCAGTTTTCAAATTGGTACAGTGTAAGAAATCATCATGAAGTCATCTGACTTGGTTTCATAAAGACGTGCTCTTATTATTTCAGTGATGATAAGTACCTTTACAGTCTAGAAGAATCATTGCGAGCGTTTCTACTGAAGCTAAATGTTTGTGATTCATTATTACAGCCCTTACCAGAAGGTAAGGTTCAGAAAAGAATACGAAAATGATTAACCCAGTTGATGAAATTGTAGAATATTTCCAATTTTGTTAAAAAATGAAAAAAAAAAAAACATTGTGAAAATTAAGAAATTGCTTGTCTCAAGCAATTTCTTCTTTTTCCACAATGTTTTCTCAAGCATTTTCTTGTGAGGGGTCAAAAGGCGTCTCTGTGCAGTAAAGTGCTAGCCCAATACTAGACAGCAAAATTCAATACAGGTCCAAATCAAAGATGTTACAGAAGGCATTTTTAAGTGGATGAAATTTTACATTTTCTGGTCCTTTAGGGTAGAAAACATTGTGGGAAATGAAGAAATTGCTTGTCACAAACAATTTCTTCATTTTTATGCTCCCCGAAGGGAGAGCATATAGTTGCCGCTTTGTCTGTCCGTCCGTCCTGTCCGTCCGTCATTCCGTCCGTCCATCAGTCTGTCCGTCTGTCCGAAGTGGTTTCTCAATAACCCTGTGACCAAATCAATTGAAACTTACCATGTGAACTCCCTATGACATAATGCCGATGTACTTTTCCCGATTTTTGGATTTGAGGCCCCGTCATGGGAAAACGGGACTTCAGGTAAAATATAGTTTTTCTCTAATTTCTCCTAGTCTATTGGTCAGAATTTGATGAAATTTCATATTTGAGTAGTAAACCAGATGCCCTTGACAATAAACTATGTGAAATTTGGTTATAAAAATTATGTCATGCAAAAAGGGGGCTTAACATTTGCTAGCTTTATGTCAGCTCTGCATGGCATACATTTATTGTGACAATGCCTTATTCGGGGAACATTGTCCGTCTCTGACGGCTCTTGTCTACAATGTTTTCCAAAGTCAGTACCTTGTGAGGTGTCATTGTTACAACCCTTACCAGAAGGTACGATACATGTCTCAACAAAATACAATCACTAGCCATGTACTTTTGGCGAGCCAGGACTTTTATGTCCGGGGAGCTAATGTCACAGCCTTAGTGTTGCGTCCGTAGCGTTATGTCTCCCAAAAAACTTTAACCTGGTCTATATCTCAAGCACTATTATAGATACAGCCTTCATATTTCACACATGGATACTTCTTGCAAAGGCCTTTCGTTTTGGACCATGACTTTGATCTCATGCACTTTGAATGATAGAGCCTTGATATTTCACACATGGATACCTCCTGCCAAGGCCTTTCATTTGGGACCATGACCTTTGACATAGTGACCTTTGCCTTGGAGTTTGACCTGCCTTTGAAAAACTTTAACCTGGGCCATATCTCATGCACTATTAATGATAGAGCCTTGATATTTCACACATGGATACCTCCTGCCAAGGGCTTTCACTTAGAACCATGACATTTGACCTTGTGACCTTGACCTTGGAGTTTGACCTACTTTTAAAAAAACTTAAACCTGGCCTATATCTCATGCACTGTTATTGCTAGAGCCATGATATTTCACATATGGATACTTCCTGCCAAGACCTTCCATTTAGGACCAAAACACTTGACCTTGGAGTTTGACCTACTTTTAAAAAACTTTAACCTAGCTGATATCTTAGGCAATATTAGAGAAAAAGCTTTTATATTTCATGCGTAAGTACCTTCTGACAAGACCTTTCATTTGGGACCATGATGTTGACCTCTTGACCTTGACCTTGGAATAAAACTTTTTATTGGGACAAGCACTTGATAGGCAAACAACATTGTCTGCGGACAACACTTGTTGAAGAGAGATAACCACATGATTTGCACAATTTTGCTAAACCTGTTTCCAAAACAAGACTTCAAATCCATAAATTTAATTTAAACTTTTAATCTGGATCCTTGTCCCAAATACTTTTTTTGGGAGACCTCTTTTCCCTTATCACAGCTTATTTATGCTTCCCACATATACTACCCTTCCTCAAATAGGAGAAAAATTGGTTTGACTCGATTGACAGCTCTTGCAGAGTTCAAAATGCATGCTGATTAAGACAGGATTTGTGTAAAATACAGCACAGGAAACATTGAGGCAAAAGCAGAAAATGCTGGTCATCAGCATTTTATTTTTTTGTCTTATTATTTCCCCAAGCTGCTTCTACTAAGGACATCAAAATCAGGTCTTGTTTGGGAAAGGGTTAACTTGAATACTAACTTTTCAGATTGTAGTTGGGCAGTACATGTACATACGAAAGAATCAACAGCAGATAAACTCACAGAATATCAAAATATTCAGGTAAGAATTATGGGAAAAATGTTGAAACTTTCCGAAACAACATGATTATAGACTCGTCCAAATTTGAATCTGATTAAACTCAGGTGTTTACTTACAGTATTATCTGACAGGCACAAGTTTAGTGTCATCTTCTATGACCCTTTGGCTTAGAAAGCCAAACCTGGTTGAATTTTTTCTAACCAATTGAATCGCTTGATACATAATTATGATTTTCCTAGTCCTTGTGCTCTAATTTGTGGTTTTAATCACTGAACAGAATTTTAAAGTGTTTGTTTGATACGTCAACATTTTGTCTAATCCCTAAATATTTTACTTAACTTTCTCCTTTAGGAATGATAAAACCAGATATTGTTTGTGGGCACAGAAAAATGCTTACAATTGAATTTTTGTGAAAAGCATAGGTTTCAGTGTATATTGAGTTAGAATTGGGAATTACACTCCCAAAGGCGCATATGATGCACTTTATCTCAAATCTGTTGAGTATAAACTGAGAAAATAACCCACCTTGAAGTGTGCAATTTTTGCATGTGTACATTTTCAAAAAGTCAACTATGTCAATGTTTCTGAAAGAATTTCGCTGTAAGAGATCTGAAATCTGGACATAACTTTTGTAAGGTTTAGCAAGTTTCCAAAATCATTTATTCCCTCTTTTAATTTAGGGAAGGATATTAACCCAAGTAATCATTTTTAAGGGAGATAACCAATACACTACTTAGGGATGAATATTTTTGGATGCAGTCCCTTTAATTTTTCTTGATTCACTACAACATGATGCTGCTTTTTGGTGCCATAAAAGATATAAAGCTTCTGAAAACATTGTGAAAATTGTAGAAAATGTTTGTCACAAGCAATTTCTTTATTTTCCACATTATTTTCTTTCCAGAAAGACAAAAAATGTAAAAAACAATCCACTTGAAATTGTCATTTGCAACATCTTTGAATTTGGAACAGTCTAAAATTTGGGTTACACAAATACAATGCAACAACATTTTACACTGGTCCAGTTTGAAAACTGTTGCATGCAACAAAAATGATTATTATAAATGAATATTTGTGTACAATATAACCCAAGAAAATATTGATGAAAATGCAACAACATTTTACACTGGTCCAGTTTGAAAACTATTGCAAACAACAAAAATGATTATTATGCCGCCTTTCGAAGAAAATGGGGGTATATTGTTTTGCAAGTGTGGGTCGGTTGGTCGGTCGGTCGGAAGGTCGGTCGGTCGGTCTATCCGTAGACCAAACCTTGTCTGGAGCATAACTCAAAAAGAATTAAAGGTAGAATCATGAAACTTCACAGGTGGATAGATCTCATTATGGAGAGGTGCAGTGCACAAGAACCGTAACTCTGCCGATCAATTTTTTGGAGTTATTGCCCTTTGTTGATTTTACAACTTGATTCTTGTCCGTAGCCTAACTCAAAAAGTATGTAAGGTAGAATCATGAAACTTCACAGGTGGATAGATCTCATTATGGAGAGGTGCAGTGCACAAGAACCATAACTCTGTTGATCAAATTTTTGGAGTTATTGCCCTTTGTTGATTTTCAAACTTGATTCTTGTCCGGAGCATAACTCGAAAAGTATTAAAGGTAGAATCATGAAACTTTACAGGTGGATAGATCTCATTATGGAGAGATGCAGTGCACAAGAACCGTAACTCTGCTGATCATATTTTTGGAGTTATTGCCCTTTGTTGATTTTCAAACTTGATTCTTGTCCGGAGCATAACTCAAAAAATATGTAAGGTAGAATCATGAAACTTTACAGGTGCATAGATCTCATTATAGAGAGGTGCAGTGCACAAGAACCGTAACTTTGTAGATCAAATTCTTTGAGTTATTGCCCTTTGTTGATTTTATAACTTGATTCTTGTCCAGAGCACAACTCAAAAAGTATGTAAGGTAGAATCACGAAACTTTACAGGTGGATAGATCTCATTATTGAGAGGTGCAGTGCACAAGAACAATAACCTTGCCGATCAACTTCTTGGAGTTATTGCCCTTTGTTGATTTTTACACTTAATTCTTAACCTTGCCTATATCTCATGTATTTGTACACATACAATCTTGATATCTCACACATAGATACCTTCTATCAACATCATTCACAATTGACCATGATCTTGGACCTTGTGACCTTGACATTGGAGTTTGACCTACTTTAAAAAAAAATAAACCGGGCATATATATCATGACCTATTACACATACAGCCTTGATATTTCACACATGGACACCTCCTACCAAGACCTTTCACAATTGACCATGACCTTGGACCTTGTGACCTTGACATTGGAGTTTGACCTACTTTTTAAAAACTTTGAACCTGGCCGATATATTATGTCCTTTTACACATACAGCCTTGATATTTGACACATGGAAACCTCTGACCAAGACCTATCACATATGACTATGACCTTGGACCTTGTGACCCTGACCTTGGAGTTTGACCTACTTTTAGAAAAAATAAACTGGGCCTATATCTCATGTGCTATTACACATACAGCCTTGATATTTCACACATGTACACATCCTACCAAGACCTTTCACATTTGACAATGACCCTGGACCTTGTGACCTTGACCTTGGACTTTTACCTACTTTTCTAAAAACTTTAACCTAGCTGATATATCATGTCCTTTTACACATACAGCCTTGATATTTGACACATGGACACCTACGACCAAGACCTTTCACATTTGACCATGACCTTGGACCTTGTGACCTTGACCTTTGCATTTGACCTACTTTTATAATACATTAACCTGGCCTATATTTTATGTCATTTTACACATAAAGCATTGATATTTCACACATGGTCACTTCCAACCAAGACATTTCACTTTTGACCATGACCTTGGACATTGACCTTGAATTTTGACCTACTTTTAAAAAAAAACTTAAACTAGGCCTATATCTCATGTCCTGTTACCGATACAGTCTCAATATTTTACATATGGACACCTCCTACCAAGACCTTTCACATTTGACCATGACCTTGGCCTGTGTGACCTTTACCTTTGATTTTTACATACTTTTAGAAATCTTTAACCTAGCCTTTATCTTATGTCCTATTACTCCTACAGCCTTGATATTTCTCACATAGACACCTCCTACCAAGACCTTTCACATTTGACCATGACCATGAATATTGCAACCTTGACCTTGGAGTTTGACCTATTTTTAAAAATACTTAAACCAGGCATATATATTGTGTCCTTTTACACCTACAGCCTTGATATTTCACACATTGACACATCCAACCAAGACCTTTCACATTTGACCATGACCTTGACCTTGGTATTTGGCCTACTTTTAAAAACTTTAACCTGGCCTATATTTCATTTTACTTTTACATATACAGCCTTGATATTTCACACATTGACACCTCCTACCAAGACCTTTCATATTTGACCATGACCTTGGACCTTGTTAACTTGACCTTGGACTTTGACCTACATCAAATGTAGGCCCTTGAGGGGGCATATATGTTTTACAAACATCTCTTGTTATAAATAAATATTTGTGTTCAATATAACCCAAGAAAATATTGAGAGAAATGTGAAATGTTGGTTATCAGCAGTTCAATGTCTCAATGTTTAGCATAACCTTTCACAGGGGCGGATTCGTTGCGATGGCAACACTCTGGACTTGTAACAAAGGGGTCAAGGGCGTATGAGATTTTAAAGCAAGGTCATTTCTCCATATGACATGATAAGCTGTTGGATGGGACATAGAAGTCACTCAATCCAACCCATGATAATCTTTCATATCATGGATATGTAAAGCCCCGTTCCCACTGTCACGGTTTGGACCCCCGGTTAGTCCCGGATGAGTGGTCCGGGGGAAACCGTGACAAACCGGGAGTACAACCGTGGCGGCACCGTGAACATCCTGGACCATCCGGGATGAACCTTGTTGATCCGGCAACCGACCCCGGATGTTTTAAAATGTTTAATACAACCGGCAGTCACCGGGACTCACCGGGAGGATGTCAAGAATCGGCTTTATCCGGGGAAACACCGGCATATTCCGGGGCAAGTCCGGTTCTCTACCCTGGCTCAACCGTGATAGTCCCTGATGATCCGTGGACATTTTCAGCTTAATCAATGTAGTTTCATTTTCTGATGCAAGGACAAGCAAACAAGATGAACTATCTCATAAACCAGAACTTCAAGAGACGAAAGAGAACTGATGCTGTACCACGGGTGACCAGCGGGAAACATCGGCTTGTCATCGGCGCACAACCGTGATATGAAAGGGCGATACCGGCGGCTACCGGTGCGCTACCGGCGACGACCGGGCTTACACCAGGTCGTACCGGGATCAACCGGGATCACGCCGGCCCCTGCACCGTAAATACACCGTGGCAAACCGGGAACAAATCGGGATAGTCCGGGGTAGAACGGGAAGATCCTGCTAGTAATAAACCGGGGGTACACCGGGGCAATGTCGGGAATATGGGAATATGAATCATTTTTTGGAGAAAAGATCCCGGATCATCCCGGAATACCGGCTCTTTCCCCACCGGGAGGTACCGTGGGTGTCCGGGACCAACACCGTGACAGTGGGAACGGGGCTTAAACAAGGTCTTGTCTTGGGAATGGTTTAACACATTCCCACACTGTGATGATTTTTGTTGATGCCCTTCAAGAAATATGCTTAGGATAACATTGTGGAAAATGAAGACATTGCATGTCACAGGCAATTTCTTCATTTTCCACAATGTTTTTTCTAACTCAAAATGGAAAGATTTTCAAAATTTCATCAATTTGAAATTGTTGTCTGCAACACTTTTCAAATTGGAACAGTAAAAAATTTTGCCATCTGGTAATGGGTTAAAATGAAACAATATTTTTCATGCTTTTCAGGATTTTCGATGGATTCCTGCTGATAAAGAACAAATCCACCTTAAAGATGCCTCTATTTTACCTCTCAAATCCATGACTAATGATATCATTAAAGTAAGATTAATTGTTTTTTGCTATGATTTTGATGTTCCTTATAAAGAGGGCTTGATAAAACATTGAGGCAAAAGAAGAAAAATCTGATAGCCAAAAGTTATCACTTTTTTTGGAAAACATCATTTCTGCCGCTTAATACAACATAACAATCTGCAGTCATAAGTTTAATGAAGAAAAAGGATAATTTTCTCCTATTGTCACCCTCTCTGTAAATCTTTATTAAATCTTATCACTACCAAAACACATTTTTGAACAGACCTTCCTTAAAGATACCTCTATTTTACCTCGCAAATCCATGACTACTGATCTCATTAAAGTAAGCCTAACTATTCTTAAACTTTGGTTTTGCTGTTCATAATTAATGATTATTTGTGGAAACATTGAAACAAAAGATCTAGCATTTTCTCCTTTTGCGTCAACAGATCTACCTTACAAAGATGCATAATATACTGGACAAAAAAAGAAACGCAACTTCCTTTTCAATTCCTTCTTATGCAAAGACATCGAATCAGATTTAAACAAAATGTTGTACATTTAAAGCAATAACATTTCACCTTGTAAAGTTCACAAAATCTTGTTGGTAACAAATTCCATTAATAAGAAAACAATCTGCTTCGTTTATTTTGGTCCGATATTCGAATGTTGTGAAGTCCATGCGATTTATTAGCGGTCTCTGTTGCAGCCTTAAACCTATCCTGTAGGTGCTGCTAACCTAGTGATACGGTCCTGTCTTAACGTCATATCTCTTACACGTCCGCTTCGTGCTCGATCGGTTGTGATCCCATTGAGAGCCAACAACGTATACAGTCGAAAATGTGTCGACTTGTTGCCCCACCAATGTCTTGCGACAACGTTTTGACTTTTTCCAACTAACAACATCCTTACTACAGATTGACGCTGGTTTTGGCGTAGCTATGCGTAGGGTAGTGAGAAGTGCATGAACGCTTTGGCCTCCTCTTTGTCTATGTTTAAGCTTGTGTTTGAAGAAAATTTGTTTCGATATTAGTCAATTAAAAAACACAACAGTGGAAAATTTCATTTTTAACAATTTACTATGTTTCACTTGATGAATTAACAACATCTGAAGAAAATGACACTATATTTATGCGTATGGATGCAGGTATAATAAAAATGTACTCAGTAGCCATTAGAAACATATTTTGACGAAAATATTATGAAAAATTGGGGTTGCGTATCTTTTTTGTCCTAGTATTACCTCTCAAATGTTCAACCCATTACCGCACAGTGACTCTTTTTGACTCGGCACGAGAAATTTGCTGGGGAAAACATTGTGGAAAATGAAGAAATTGCTTGTGTCAAGCAATTTCTTTATTTCCCACAATATTTTCTAAACAAAAACACAGAAATTGTCATAAGAAAGAGATTATAACATATATAGAATTGCTTGTGATTGTTAATCCTTTCCCAAACAACAAACTTTTGGAATGATCCGATTCCAATTCTACTCTAGATGACAAAATAGTAGATGGAAACCTTTTCTATTGGAGTCAAAACCAGGCCTTGTTTGGGAAAGAATTAATAGTTTTACCAATCAAAAACAGTAAATTATGATTCATTTTTATGCCCCCGTATCAAAGGATCGGGGGTATATTGTTTTACATGTGTCTGTCTGTCAGTCCATTTGTCTGTCCGTCCGAAAACTTAACATTGGCCTTTTCTCCAAAAGCATTCAACATACAAAGCTGAAATTTGGTATGTAATCTTCTTTCAATGACAGCTATCTGATTCACATAATATGACCTTCCTCAAGGTCATTCTTTAACCATTACCGACCCTTATCCGGAAAACTTAACATGAAAACTTGAAATTACCATTTCGGGGGCAATCATGTTTCACAAACACAGCTTGTTTAAAAATTGTTCTTTTCTTGACTTCGCAAAAGATTTTCTTTTTATACCCTCATATCGAAAGATCGGGGGCATATTGTTTTACTTGTGTCTGTCCATCTGTCTGTCCATCTGTCTGTACATCTGTCTGTCCATCTGTCTGAGATCATTAGCCTTTTCTCCAAAAGTATTCGACCTCCATTAACCCTAATCAAACCTTAACGAGAAAACTTAACAATTTTGAAAAAATAACCATTTCTGGGGTATTCGTGTTTCACAAACACATATTGTTAAATATTCCAAAGTTTTTGTATTTACTTTCAGATGCAGATGTATGTTGAAGAAAGCAGCAACAAGGGTAGCTGACATTTGTACAGGGATTGATATTCATGGATGATTTAGTATTACTATGCCTTGACTTGTTGAACTAGACCGGGAAAGCAAGTGAAGTTCTGGCGAACTTTATGCAGGGGGACACAGAGACATTGTTCCCTGAACGGGAGTTTGGTGTAGGTGGGGAGGGGGGGGGGGGGGGGGGTAAAGCTTGACCCATGAACAATTCATTCTGGTTTTGCAATAACACCGGCGATATGGAAAATGCTGATTATTATTAGTTTCTTCTTTTGTCTTGATCTTTTCTCAAGCCTTTTCAATTAGGGATGTCAAAACCATGTCTTTCTTACGGGGGATTACAATTCAGAAAAAAGTTGGATTTTAATATCGCAAGTTTTTTAATGTATTTGTTTTGCTTTGTTTCTCTTACATGATTGTTACTAATAAAAGTTCTGAAAAAGTGAACGCTTTTTTGTATTTCATATACATGAACATAAGTATGGTCTTTGGTGTTATGTTCCCTGTAAATATTCGGAGAATATCGTTGCTTTTCGACTAAAAACTCCTAAATGTAGCTTGTTTAAAGCTACAGTTACGAGGATTTTGTAGAAAAGCAGCGACATACTTTATTCTAAATTGCTTAACATTTAACATGTTGTTATAGTAACAAACATGAAAGTAAGAATGACAATGTCTAATTTTTGCACCCGTCTTTACCCACGCCCTGTGGTTGATCAAGGATATCTGTGAAGAAGGTTCAAACATACAATAGCGAACGATTTTATTCAGTTAACTCAACTTGACTGTGACGTATTTTCGGACAAACAAATAAAATTTCGTTGCTGTTGTTATAAGATCACGTAACTACGGCTTGATTCAAGCCGTAGTTACGTGATTTTATAACAACACTGACGGTTTATCAATACGGTAATCTCAGTTTATTTCTAGCACAAAACTCATCGCCATTAGGAGTGATGAAGTGGCGGATCCAGGATTTCTGTGATCGGGGCTTCAAACATACAATTAGGAGGATTTATTTTCCTAGTATTACACAATTTTGACTGAATTTCAGTATGAAAATGAAATAATGAAGCTACAGAGCGGGTTCGAACGAAGAGTCAATGTGTGGGAATGGGTTAAGAAGCATAGTCTATTATAAGGCATGACTTAAAACAATACCAACAACAACAAATGAAAAAAAAAAGAAAAAGAAAAATCAAAATGGTTTGTAGTGGAGAAAACGAAACAATCGCCATGTACCGGTATTTGCTTAGTGGCGTACGTTTTTAAGGTTTTGAGCACGTCAATTTCTATTTATAAGATCCATCAAATTCCTGACATTTTTCCACATTTGATTCAAATCAAATCCAAAATGGTCCCATATAAACAAAAGTAGATCTATCTATTAAAGATTTTCTTCGGTTGTTTTTGTTCTGCCCCGTGATTTTTCCCGCCGTAATAATTTGTCTCTGACTCTTGTTTTATTATGTCTCCGATAGCATTTCCTTATCTTTGGCATACTAACATTGAATATTGACCCATTTAGGGTCATCTAGATTAACTTTATTGTGATATACATGAGCAGTAAACCAGGATATAACTAGTGTGAAGGTATCAAAATATCGCAGATTTCAGATTTTCTTCCAAAAGCTGGTAGATCTAAATACAGCTTTAATCAAGCTGTATTACAAGGGGTTTTTTTTAAAGAAGAAAAAAAAAAAAAAAAAAAAAAAAAAAAACCGACGGTATATTGAATAATTTGTTTGTAGTTCACTCACGATTTTATGGCACTTTTTTAAAAATTGTACCTGTGCAACAAAGTCAACGACTTTCTTGATTTTCAATACAATTGTGTGTGCCTCGGTTAGAACCTTGCACCTTCAATGCGAGATTGGCATGTTTCCCGGTTCAAACACGTCAGCTTTAAAGATTTGGGTTTGAAGTAACAAAATTATATTACAGAGGTCATTTCACATGGCGCAGCTTTAGCTTTTATCATCATTAATAACACGCCTGGGCTTTATTAAAATAACAACTTAGTATTATTTTCTTGTATTCCTATTACATCTGTGTACTATGATACAAGATTTTTTGAATAATGTTACGCTATATGCGAATTATGAACACATTTTGAATAAAGGTCAGTGTCAGGTCAAATGACATCCGTAATAAAAGGATTTCATACACCTGTGTGTGTTAGATCTACTCCGGCTTCTGCAATTTAAATTTGCTATATACTTAGCTCGTATGGAAATTCCAAAACAGCATCGTGGTAGTGTTGGGTATCGAACCACAGAAACCCTCGATCTATACATAGTAGGCCTATCACTGACCTCAATCGTTTCAGATGTTGGCGCCATTTTTACTTTTTTACATACTGGTACCCTGCCTAGCGGACTATGACTGTCTGTGTACATACCAAGTGGAAACCAATATCTACGAACATCCGGATTATAACTCGAACGTGATTGGTCACTTGTATGAGTTTGACTGTAAGCCCGCCTACAATTTGGCGTGGGTCGGTCAGACCTTCCAGGCTGTTGGGAACAACCATAAACTCGGCTTTGTGGAGCAGGCTTCACAAAACTCCATGCAAGTATGTCAGGGGAGTATCCCAAGTTTGGACAGAGGTAAATTTATCTTTTGTTCTCTGTGTTCTCGGTTATTCATTCACAAAACTCCATGCAAGTATATCAGGGGGCACTCCAAGTTTGGACTGAGGTGATTGTTTTGTTATTCGAACGTCCTTGTGAGTCGTTTATCAAAATACCCTATTGCTTATTTCGTGATTAGATCTAATATAACCATTATTTGTGTAGAAATCTGTTCAAGCCTACACATGTCTGTCGAATAAACTATTCGGACCATAAATTAATCAAAGTGCTGAAAGCACTGTAATTGGACGTCTCTGATTGAGCAGGATTGTACATGAACGAAAGATATTTTGTTCATTTTTCTGTGTTCAATTCGATAAGATCGGTTTCGGACGTACGAAATCGACTTTATTACCAATAAAACCCTCTTAGGCTACAAATTGATTTGATTGCCGTTTCAAGACAACTGATTTGTCTCTATGAATATTCACTATTAATTTGATTACCCAATTCCATTAAGGCCATTTGATTACCAATTTTGTCTTCTTGCCTCGGTTTAACTATGAGTATTGTCGTCAGTTACACATTTTGTTGACTTTATAAAGGACGATACAAAGCAATTTATTCAAAATGTAAGCCAACGCGCTACATAAATGAAAGCCGCGATAGCTCACTTGGCAGAGCACTCACCTTGTACTCTTTACACATGTCTATATCTGGAAGGCCCTGGGTTCGAATTCATATTAGACATTGTTCCTTTTTATCATTTTTTTTTCGACTTTCATCTCCACCATCGTTAGGAAAAAAAAACGACCGCAGTGATTTAGAATCGATCTAAACACAAATTCAACGAAATAAAGTAATGAAACGCCGATCATTTACATACAATTCCGCTCAATCAATCAGAGCCGTCTAAGTACAGTGCTCCAAGCACTTTGATTTTTATTCGTTTTTAGAGTTAAAAAAAAGAAAAAATGGCAGTGGAGTACAATACGCAATTTAAATCTTCATATCATTATCGACGAACAGTTTGAGAATTGCAATGTCCCTATCTGTACACATATTCACCCGATCATCCAGGTACCATCGTCACTGTTGCAGATCCATTGCTTCATCTTCTTTGGACAATACACGTAAACGGGTCACTTAAACGTAATAAATACAGATCGCTGTCACTCGATCTTATCCTAGTAATAATCATTGTTGTCATGATCATTGCTCAGTATGTAAATAGGTCATGATACTGTCGAATATCAGTGATACAGATGCTTGAGAGAAAGAAAATAAAGTAAAACTCGTAAGAGCAACTATTTTTTCTGAATATGTGGATATCACTAGCGTCTCATCTGAGGCTGTACAGATGGAACCCCGATTTGTCATCGAGTCGAATCCGAGTTGCGAAATGAACTCAATTTTAAAATCCTGTTTCCAAAATACGTCTCGTGGAAACCCCGTTTCTGTAAATATATCAAAGACAACAATGATCAAAGAAAAAGAATTTACCACACACAATACGTGCATTAAATTGAGTAATCATCCTAAAATGTCTGCTTTCAGTAAACGTTTAAAGAAAAACAAACGTTTTAACAACGTTGTACAGAAGACATAATCCGAACTGGTTTCGAACCAATGGCGTTCCAAATTTCATAGTGAAAAAAGGTTGCGAGGCTAATCCTTTCCCGTTTGAACTATCGCTGCTGTTGATGATATAGGGCGTTTGTTAACTTAGTGTTATTAACATAGTGTATGCATGTATCGCTTTCTAAAGATCTTACCCTTTACACAATATTACCTAAGTCATATCACTACAAGAAAATGGTTAAATCCAAAAAAGATCGTAACGTTGGTTAAGACGTGGCTTGAATTGAATCGGCCAATGAATCTTATAGTGTTTGTTAGAGAACACATAGAATGCAGGAAAAGATACGACAGTTTTCCTGTATGGTCGCAAAATCTATTTTGAATTTTGGTCAACTGGCAATTGAGTTTGAGAAGGGTTTTTCTGGTAATGAAAACCCATTTCGACTGTCGAAAAGTGGTTATAAGAATTGTACGTCCTTCGGACGTCCAATTAAAAATGGGATTCGAGCAAAACATAGTGCGAATAGATGTTTAATGTAAACTGTCTTCTATGATAGATAGGGGCCTATAGAGGTTGTTGATTAAGAATTCCGAATTACGATTTGTTCATCTTTGGCGTTCAAAGCTAAAGCAATAAATATATACGGTTCGATTGAGACACGTCACGTAAAATTAGAATGATTTCGTAGATAGAGCGAAAAACACGATTCGAAGAAAAGATATGATCGGTGTGCCTTGGAAGATAACATTTTTTAAATCCAATTTCTCATTTTAGTCCCCCTGATTATCTAACTGCGCCAACAACAACTACCACGACTACCGTTGCTTCAAAAACCACAACGTTCAAGCACTGGACGCCTAATGCTAATTGGTATTGAAATAGTATTTTGCTGCTTTTCAACAAAAAACTCGTAACTGCAGCTTAAAACAAGCTGCAGTTACGAGGTTTTTGTTGAAAAGTGTCGATTTATCATTTTAGTTCCCCCTGATTATCTAACTGCACCTACAACAACTACCACTACTACCACCACAACCACCGTTCCTAAGAAAACCACACCATTCAAGTACTGGACGCCAAAGGCTTGATATTGCGATAGTATTTCGCTGCTTTTCAACAAAAACCTCGTAACTGCAGCTTAAAACAAGCTGCAGTTACGAGGTTCTTGTTGAAAAGCGATAATTTATCATTTTAGTTCCTCCTGCTTATCTAACTGCGCCAACAACAACTACCACTACTACCACCGTTCCTATACGAAAACCACAACGTTCAAGGACTGGACGCCCAATGCTTGATATTGAAATAGCATTTAGCTGCTTTTCAACAAAAAACTCGTAACTGCAGCTTAAAACAAGCTGCAGTTACGAGGTTTTTATTGAAAAGCGACGATTTGTCATTTTAGTTCCCCCTGATTATCTAACTGCACCCACAACAACTACCACTACTACCACAACCACCGTTCCCACGACAACCACGACAGAAGCCACGACCACGACATCATCTATCACCACGACAGAATCTACGACAACAATGAAGCCAACAACAACAACTCAACCTACAATGAAAATGACAACACCAACAAGCACAGTCAAACTAACAACAACAACTATGCCGACGACAAAAATGTCAACAGCCATGCCGTCAACAAAAACTTCTTCAGCTGTGCCGATAACACCAACACAGAAACGTACTACACAACCCATAACAATACACCCACCACCAACAACAACACCGCAGACGACAAAAACAACCAAATCACCGCCGACAACCAGCCCGACAACGGCTACGACAAGAAGGCCTACAACAAGCAAACCGACAACAATAGTAACACCAAGACCACATACAATAGTTACAGTGCCTACAAATACAGGTGGGCTATAGTTCCAGTCTGAGGCGCGTTCTTTAGAGCGAGATTTCTTTTAAAAGATTTCTTAAGGTGTTTTGGATAAAGCGTTTTTAAGACCGAGACTTTGATCGAGCTGTTCCGAATGCTCCATATTTATACAAATGACGTCATCATGACGTCATTTGTATAAAGTATGGAGCATTCGGAACACCGCGGTTTATGGATTACGGAGTGTTCGGAACAACTCGGTCAAATCTCTTTTATATTGTTTGTACAGATTTGACCGAGGGGCTCCGCACGAAGTATAGGGTAATGGCGCCTCCCATTGAGCGTCTTAAAACTCTTGCTCAAAAGAACGCTTTATCCTAAAATATCTTAAGAAATCTTAAGATAACTGAAGAAATCTCGCTCTAAAGAACGCACCTCTGATTACAATCATGTGTTACCCGACAGTAACATCTAACAGGTAGGGGGGCTTCCAGTAAGGGGGTCATCTTCTATGAATTTGGAAAACCCGAAATCGGTTATATTTAATCTTTCGAATCAAAATCTTGTTAAATATGATTTCCATGACAAGTACTTGTAAGCGCATGGTTCTGCACTAAAATGCGATGTCCTCGTGGAGAACGTACTCTTGAAGGCGTTTATTTGATTGGTCAGCAAAGGTCATAGAAGATGACCCCTTTCAGGTCCCTGTCAGATGTTACCGTAAGTTATCACCGGATTTTAATCAGGCTGTTATTCGGTTACGATATTGTTACGTTATAAGTTCTCAGATGGGCTTCCCGAGTCTTTATTTTCTTTATAATTGATATATATTTACCGTCCTCTATTTTCCATTTCTAGGCCTGTGCAAAATGGCACAGACACTATTGAGATATTAGGAAAAAAGCTAATAGCATTTTTCGAATAGGGAAATCAAAATCAGGCATTTCTTGGAAAGAATATTTCAACGTAAAAGGAATTGCACTCTTCTCTACTTTTCAGTTCAAGGGAACAACTATTTATGTCCATCCAAAGTTAAAAGTAGCACATCACTCGACAACCTATACGTACATGACAGTTTCTGTTACGAGTTCGTCAACAAACCAAACACATTCTTTGAGGCCGAGTTCGACTGTCCGAAACGTGGCGGTGTGATGCTCTACATCCGTAACCAACCGGACCAAGAGTTTATCTATAAGATGTTGAAGGATCTAAGTCATTATGGTCCGGTCTGGCTCGGTCTGCATGACGTCAACAAAGAGGAAGCATGGGAATGGGTGTCAGGTATAGCCTACGTGCGATCTAATAACTCCCGACTTGAACTATAGACTATAACCATTTTCTAATTCACCTCGTATCTCATTTTTGAGAGATTTTAAAGGGTAACAAAAATTATCAATAACTTTTCTGAAAGATTTGACTTGAAATTCGGACATGTTAATCAACTACAGTATGTCATTAAGGTATTCCATCCATCATTAGACACCAACCAATTCGTGCAACATCTACGTCATCCGTGAAAACGGAGATTGACGAAGTTATCCGGATTTTGAAAATCCGGATACCCTCGTTGAATGTCGTTGTCGTGGAAAACGACGAAGTCTGATACGGAATTGCACGAAGTATTTGGTATCTAATGATGGATGCAATAACTTACACACTTTTTACGTTTTACTTCCAGATTATCCCATTAAATACACCAACTGGATGGCATCACGATATATCGCCAACGCTCATGACAAGGAAGATTGCGGTATAATCGTAGCGGCCAGACACGGACAATGGGACGATGTTCATTGTGCTGGTATCTTATTTTCTACACCGGCTACATTTCCATGGATATGCCAATATAGTAAGTACCGATACTCTATTCTAATTGAAGTATTTTGTAGCTAGGATTGTACCACGACATATCGCCAGCACTCACGACACGGATAGTGGGGCAATGTTCATTGTGCTGGTATGCTATATTCTGCACCGGCCACATTTCCATGGATATAATTTTGTCAATATAAATAAAGAAAGTAGCATAATTATTTCAAGTTTTGTAGCTAGGATTGCATCACGATGTAATATACATAGTAAAAAAAGTTTAACAACAAAATGTAAATATCTTTAGGAGCCAAAATATTTTTGTTTTAACATAATATCAAGCGTTTACATAATAGATTATAGCTAGAGAACACAAACAGATTAATTTTATACCGCCATCGTGTTTGTCTTGCACTCCAAGTGCGCATTTCCGGTTTTTATGTCTATCATGGTATTCATGTGTATGGAGCATAATTCTGGAAAACATTTAGGTGTGAACGCAATCGTCTTTGCCAAGTATGCAAAAGGCCACTTAAAAGAGTTTTCCGCAACGCTGTGGGATTACGTCATGGACTTACGTTAGAAGGACGTTATATCGCTGATGTGTTCCTACGTGGCGGAACCGGCGATAAAGACGTCTTTTTGAATTTTGCGTATCTCAAAGCATAAGTAACTGTTTGAGGATGCCATGTGAGCCAATATTTGTGGTTTGAGATTGTCCCAGTCAAGGACGTCGAAGAAAAACGCCACGAGACGACGACCGTCATAATTTCGAATAAGAATAAGAATAAGAATAAGAATATTTAATAATGCTCAATTATACCCATTCGTGGGTTAAAGGCATACATTTAAACATACATAAACACACAAACACAAATGCAAAAACATCACTTACCCTTTTCAAAACAAGTACTGATTTTGACGAGCCTATTCATGGTATTAAGAACCCTTAAGAGAAAAGAAGAAGCTGATAACAAATTTCCTCTTCTCTTTTCAGGGTACATTTATATTTACAGAGACATTAGTAAATCTATTTGCCTGGAACATATTAATCATTGATCTTTAAACAATTGATATTTTGTTGTTTGAAAGGGCTAATAAATGTCATTCAATTAAATACATAACATACACATATGCTGCTTTCAATGAAACATGTGTGCATGGGATAAAGCAACAAATTGCTGGAAGTCATAATTGGTTTGGAGTCCAAAACTTAAACAATTTGACATTCATGGATAAAAGACGCGACAGACTGCATAATTCGCACATTTTTGCTGTTGAACATTCTTGAAAACGTGACATTGTTATCATCACTGTGAATAAAGTCTGTTGTATTCAAATCTTCATCTTCGTAACGTCACGACGAAGATGTTCTATATCAGCACCAAAACATAGAGTATCCACACTTACCATCCGTGATCGTCTCCACAGACGAAGGGTTACTAGACGTTGACCATACGTTAAAATTTCCCTGACGCTACGCAATGAACCTACCAAACTCGACTGACATAGATTCCTGAATGCTTTAAGCATAAACAACGTTGACGTACTCCCATAATCATCCTTTTTTCTGATTTATCACCCATAGAGCACATATGGTGCATTTAACGAAGACGTAAGCGTGATCGCGTTGACGCGAATGACGTTCAATTTCTTGATAAAGTATTGCATGTTGATACTGAATACAAACAGTGGGTTAGAAATTGTTTCACTGCTGTTCTTGCTCGAAAATGACCTCATAATCGATACCGAATTCTATTGTTACTTTTTGTTTCGACCCCCTCACCTGTGTCAAGACATTTTTTCTCACACAATATCGAACGTTACCACAAAGCGACCTTTGAATGTTATGCGTAAATGCATTTGCTATAATGTATGTAACGGTTGTGAAATAGATATCACAGAAAATATATGTTTTCAATTAACAAAGTCAGTGTTGCTAAACTTTTTTTACATGGTATAATTCATCGCGAACGCTCACCAGAAGGATACATGCGTTCAACAACAAAATTTTCAGTTTTCTGGATCAATCGACACAAATCTTCAATCGAGAATAATTTATATAAATACAAAATCGGACATTAAAGATTAAAATAAAAAAATTACTGAATTATATTCGTGTTCTAACGTTAACAGTCCGGTTTTCGTTTTAATTGCATGTCTGTAACGGCCCGAAAACACACATTTTATGCAAAGATTATAAAATACAATTTCGTCGCTTTTAAACAAACACCTCGTAACTGCAGCTTTATACAAGCTGCAGTTACGAGATTGTTGTTGAAAAGCATCGATTTGTTCTGCCTTGCAACGACGGGAAATCACGTGACACCATCACCACAACAGCAATAATTGCAAAGAATCTTCATATTTTTTTAATACTTATGAGATCGATTTGATTTTGAAGCAGATAATGCGGGAACTATTACGAATTAGCCGGATGTGGTGGATCTCTAAAACAGCTCCTGAATGAAAATGTAGGCCTGTCGACGATCGGCCAAAATTTAACATGTTCACCAATACTTTTTTTTATCAGATGTTGTTTAAAAGATCTGCGGCATTCGGTAAATTGCTGGCGCCTTAACGCCTTCTCTGCTTCAAAGCAAATTCAAATCGGTCTCGTATAAACAGAATTATTGAAGATTTTCTGCAATTCTAGTTGTTGCGTCACGTGATTCCTTGCCGTGCTTATTTAACATGTAAAAGGTTTTCCTAGAGGATTACACCTATTCACTTTAGTGGACCTAAACAACCATGTTGTTTGTTTTTTTTTGCTTCACATTATCCATTCATTTCTAGAAAAAAGAAGCAGTATCTAATTTCCATGCGCAAAACATTATTATAGATACAGTTAATTAAATGTGCTGGGTTATTGGGTAAAGGGAACCCTCGTGGTATTTCAGACCACTGTGGATCTAGATCAGCAAACTGAGCTTCAATATACGCAGTCTGATCAGTGGCTGTGCTGATCTTCGTGTGTTCTAGCAAATATCAAGAAATTGTTGGAAAACAGTCATTTAAAATCTGTATTTTAACTAGGTAATATAAATATAAGCACACGCTTTTCAGATATTGAAAGTGTCTTTTAACAGCATGTTCCATTTCCCGGAACAATTTCCCAAACAGTGCCTGGTTATTGACGTTCCCAATGGAAGAGGATTTGGAAAATTCTGAGGCAAAAGGAGATAATGCCGTTGTCCGATGACCAGCATTTACCCCCGTTGCTTCAATGTTTGCTTTTCTATATTGTAAACAAATATTATCTAGATTTAATTTTGTGGATTGCAGTGACTTTCAAATTGGGCCAACCTAATGGTCTGTTGCTTTGGAAAGAGTTAAATACGAGAAGGGAATTTTCTTTTCGTTGCTTTTCAACAAAACCTCGTAACTGCAGCTTGTTATAAGTTGCAGTTACGAGGTTTTTGTTGAAAATCTACATAATGGAATGGACAAGAATGTGAATACATACATGTAGAAAAGCATTGTTTTGCTGCTTTTCAACAAAAATCTCGTAACTGCAGCTTGTTTTAATGAACAGACACCCAAGTTGTCACTTAAAGCCAAGCGTTCACACACTTCCGCTGCTACGCTGTGGATACAGGGTTTTGTAATCCGAGTCTTCTCTGATGTAAATACGCTCTTTGATATTTTGATGTTTCGCTATTTAAAATAGCGAAAAATCAAAATATCAAAGAGCGTATTTACATCAGAGAAGACTCGGATTAAGGGTTTTGTTGAAAAGTGAGGTTATGATTTATCTCATTCATTCTATTTTCAGATATCACCAGAACTGGATAAAAAACACAACTGAATTGCCCTGGATCTTCATTCTTGATAAAATAAAGATAACAAAGTGAACACTGTTGTTTTTATGATCCCAGTGTGGCCATTGACGTTGCAGTGACTGTTGTTTGAATATTGATCAAACAATCTCTTTTGGGTTAAAAAAAACTTATTTTACTTACCTAAAATGAGGAAATGTAACTCCCATTACAGATTTTCCATTGGGCCATACATACTCTGGTTTTGTCGTGTCGCAAAAACACTTTCTTATCATTGGCATGCTTAGAAAAAGTGACCCATTTATGGTCAGTAAGACAATCTTTAATATGGATATACACGGAGTATTAACCATAATTCGTGAGAGTTTGATACTTGTAAAATAATAAGTGTAAGTTCTCAATTGCTAACCAAGTAACCTGATTGGACAAAACTCATGTTTTGACTAATCAGAGCGATTGTTGCATAATTAAATTTGAGATAAGGGTTAAAGATGTAGATCTAGATTTATTTTAAAATGGCAAACTACATAATTAAATAAATCATATGTCATGTGTTCAAAAACACACGTCTCGGTAAATCATCACCAAAGGCGTTTTTTCTATTTCTGTGGTAGTGTTTTTTTCTATATCTGTGGTAGTTTGTTTTAAGCTATCATAATTATGCGAATACAAGTACGAGGGTTGTCCCAGAAAAAGTGAGACTTTTGAAATATCTTCTACATCTGACGTCCGATTGATTTCAAATTTATACAGTATGTAATTCAAACATTTTGACACTGTTTGATATACGTTCAATGCCAAAACAACGATATTTCTACGTAATATTGAATGAAAAAGAGTTGGTGGTAAGGGTACCCGGAGCACGTCACATTTTAATGTAACAAACGTTCGCAAATTCTACGGATGATCTGGTTTTCGCAATAATAATGCCACCAAAGTTACACCTTTGTGTAGCTAATGATGCGATGATAATTCGCTGACATTTCCATGTAGATGGCGTCATTAATGTTGATGCTTTATAAAAATGAGTGACTACACCTTCGCTTAAAATTGCGACGTCGACGAAATCCGCGGAGCAAAAATATTGCATCGAGCAAGAAATGGCACCTTCATAAAAGAAAATAAGAAGTGACATATGCGGAACAGCGAGATAGAGTAACTCCTACATTTGTGTTCAAACGGCACAAGTATTATTTTGGTGGGTTGCTACTTACAACGATGAAAATAGAGCATGGCCCAGGAAGAGTAAATCTACAGATACGAATGTAAATTAAAACGTTCTCGACGTCGACCGACGTCAAACAGTATATGAGCTTCCTGAATAACCGGGAAACAGTAAATAAGGCTGCTTAACATTCAATTGTCGAAATCAACAGAAAGAGAGCATGTGCTGATCCAGGTTGGGGACCCATGGGCGTCATCTCCCCTGAAATTTAGCCTAACAGATGGTTACAAAATAGTTTTGCTTCATTTGTTTATGCGCATGATTTGATTGGACACCCACCTTCCCCCGAGAAACTGCCATTTTGGAACACCTTGCCCATTTTGGAAAATCGATGGGATCGCCCTTGAATAATTTGTGTAAGCTGTGACTTGACTTTTGAATGAAAATGACATTAAAACGCATATTTCGGCTTCAAGTCCTAATATTTCGTATTTCCTGACTTTGAATTCGAATTTACATCGGACTATATTTAAAACTGGGCATGGAGTTAGAGTTTCGCATAGAGATATTTTGAAATAAGATTATAAAACTAAAACAACGTTAGTTCAAGCAGAAATATAATAAGTAGGTTGAGGGTAGCAGAAAGTAAACTGCGTGCAAATGACGGTACTTCGAAAAGATTGACGTTATGTGCATGACGTTATACATGACGTTACGTTACCGTGCGCCGCTACTCCTTCACTAACAACCTAATTTTCTGCGTAATTTTGTTGATTTTCGAGATATTCACTCAAAAGTCACACAAGTCACAAACATGTTGTATAAAACGATGACAAATCTATATCAATGTATGTTGATTATTGTATTAAATACAAACATTGTCCCACTTTTTCTGGGACAACCCACGTACATGTAGGCCTACGTGCATTGTACATAGATTTAAAACATGCTCCAGTTCATTCGAATTAAGGACCTCTGGATAGGATAACGCCATCTTCGCAAGCCAAGGATGAATTCTACCACTTAACGTGTACCAACTTAGGTGGGTTCAATCTTGGCATGCTCACGATTTTCTTACTTATTGACACTACACGACATCGCTCCACCAATTGACCAAACGCCAATCGACAGATCGCTCCGCCCAACATAGAATTTAAGGCAAACAATGGGTGCGTTCAGGGTTCTCCCATCGGTTACCGAGTGTATTTACCGTCGGCTACCGATGGTACCATCGGTAGCCGATGGCACCGTCGGCAACCAACAAACTCTGAACGAAAATTGTACCGATCGGTAAAAAAAGGCGGATAATCAATTACCAAGAGCGTATTCTTCCCGCAGAGTGATCGTTCGTTTTCAAAAATTATGAATGAAAAGATATTTTAAGAAATAAATGGCTAAATAAAATAACTGTAGCTTCAACTTTTACAATAAATTCTATCAAGAACGGTTAGAATGCTATTCGCTTCCTATTGAAGAAAATATATGATTAGGATCGCCGTAGTTGGATTGTTATCCGCCATCTTACTGTAATGAAAACGAGGCTACCGATGCTACCCGACTTGTCTACTCTCGGGACAATTGGTTACCAACAAAATATCCATCGGTATGCCGACGGTTACCGATGGCTACCGATGGTTACCAACGGCACCGATGGCTACCGATGGGAGAACCCTGAACGCACCCAATGTGCATGTGGTCGGTAATAGGGAACGATTTTATCGAGTTAATCGTGACTTAAATTCGGACAAACAACGTAGTATTTCGTAGTTTTTGTTATAAAATCTCGTAACTACGGCTTTATTTAAGCCGTAGTTACGAGATTTTATAACAACACCGACGCGGTTTATCAAAACATAACTGTGGACCTACAATAGTACCGGCCGAAAATGACAGTGACGTGGGCTAATGTTTACTACTTGACAACCAATCAACTCTGTTCGTATTTGTAACGGTGCAAATCAGACGAATTGATTGGTTTTGCATCAGTAAACATCAGCCTACGTCTCTATCATTGTCGGCTGGGACTATAATAGTATATTGTTAGCACAAAATTCTTTGCCGTTGGTATGTCGATTGTTTTGATTGTCAGTCGATAAATCGATACAAAACCACGTGCAACGATGAACAATTGGGGCATAACATTTTTGTGATCGTCCATTGGCTAATCGATGTTTTTGATTGACAGTCGGCGTTTGGTCAATTGCTTTTGCATCTGTTCCAACCAACAAACAGGTAGGGTTGTAGATGGGCAAGAATTCACTATTGGAGGTTTTTTTTTGTCAATCTGGTGTTATGTTGCTATATTTTAATATTAAAGACAATTGCTTGAACAAATAATCATTCTACACAGAGGTCAGGGTGTTTTCTCTTATTTTTCGCAAAAACAAATACTTTAAATTACGCTAGAAAGTATTAAAAGACCTGAATTAAAGGTGAAAATGTATGTAACATTGACGCAAAAGTGTGACATTTTCAGTGTCAACATTTGTTTGAGCCCAAACAAACAGTTTTTAATGTTTTAACTTGTATCAAATAGTGTCAAAGCAGATTACCAGACATTTTTTTCTGAAATGAACCAAAATTGTTGGTGTAAATGTTCACTGCTTATTACACATGGCCACATGTGAAGCGTATGTAACGCTTAGCAATTTTTGTGTCATGGTTACATACTATACGTCAACTTGAAGAATTCCTGTATTCCTCTTAAGAAAAGAAAAAAAAAAATAAGCTTCAGTGTTGATGTAAAATAATTATAACGCCACATTTGCCTTTAGTTCTATGTAGATTTTTTAATTGTGTACATTGAAGCATGAATGTAACATGGACAGAAATTATTTGGTATCAACATTTATGTTAATAGTTTGAGTTTATTGGGGTTTTACGCCGTTTTCAACTACCAGGGTCATATCGCGGCGGCTGGAGCACCTAACCGTGGGTTCCTGGTATTTCTCACACCAGTACAACCACAATATCCAAACCGAGCCTCCAGCTGCTCTCTCACATAGATGATTCACACCCATTGGTGAGAGACAAATGACTTTTGTCAAATGTCAGAATGGATACTGGCCGAGCCGGGGTTCGAACTCGAAACCCCTGGATTGACAGACTCCGACGTAACCGACTGAGCTATCCGGGCTCGGCTCTATGTTAATAGTGCTCATGATAATTAAGTCTATTATACTGCAAGCTCCTGCTACTTCCAGCCTTGAAGATGATTAACTTTGGTGTTTCTAATAAGTGAATTGGAAAGAAGGAACATTTTTCTACCTACAGCTGAACAGTTTTATGTAACATTGACACCAAATAAGACTTTGTCAACAGTTTCCAAAAATTCTAGAAATTAATTATTTAAAATAAAATCTCAGATGGAGAATATAATGAAGGCAAAATAATAATCAGAAGAGAAAAATTAGTTGTAAGTACCCTGAACGGAGAGAGGTCTTAAAAGAAAAAGAAAATTTGTGTAAATGTTACATGCACAAAAATTGCATTTTTGGTGTGGCAAGTACATGGACATTCATGGATCTAAAAAAGTTAAAGTTAAATTATCATAAACATTTGACCTTTATCTGTGTTTGAATAGAATATTAAAACAACATCTCTCTTTTTATGTTTTCACTCCTTGTCACACTGTGAGTCACATTAGTGAATTCTTGCCCAGATATTATTGTCAAAATACAATTTGTAAGTTTGGTATCTTTCGTAAAAAGGGTTTTCTGGAGAGACATATTTCACCAGTCGTTTATTCGTATGATGGTTTACACCTAGATTCTCTCGGTTGTTAAACGTGTACGATGTAATAAGAATTTCAACCTTGTTTGTTGTCGGCTATCGAGCCATAGGGCTCATGTTTGGCTGCCTTGCATTTTTCTTTTACTCCAAAACGTTTCAGATGTTTGCGCCATTTTTACTTTTTTACTTACTGGTTCCCTGCCTAGCTGACTATGACTGTCTGTGTACATACCAAGTGGAAACCAATATCTACGAACATCCGGATTATAACTCGAACGTGATTGGTCACTTGTATAAGTTTGACTGCAGGCCCGCCTACAATTTGGCGTGGGTCGGTCAGACCTTCCAGGCTGTAGGAAACAACCATAAACTCGGCTTTGTGGAGCAGGCTTCACAAAACTCCATGCAAGTATGTCAGGGGAGTATTCCAAGTTTGTACAAAGGTAAATTATCCTGCTAACATTTTTTGTTTAATTAGATATTCAAGATCAGGCGATACCATTTGAAAAAAAATGTCAAAAAGAAAGGATTAAAAAGATGAATTAAAACCCCCAACAAAAACCTACATGATAACCTCGTATCTCTGTCGCATAAACGCATATACGAATCGCGAGTGATTTAATAGTGTTGTTATCAAGACAAAGATAGGATGTTGAAGTTTTACTTGATTTGACTTACGAAATACAAATTGTGTTTCGTTTCATAAACACCACGGCCACTAATCCCTCTCATTCATTGCAAAATGCTATGAGCGAAATCTCAGAAGAGGGACTTCCGGCTATGAAGAAACGGGACCCATTTTGTGAATTTAAACACACGTTGTTACTTTAAATCGGTGATTTTACCAGTTTTTGGCTGATTCTCAAAAATCGGGGAATGCTATTCGATGATGAGTGTATTTAAACTTCTTTTGGAGTATGTCTCCTCGGCATGGTCTCACCGTGTTTTCTTCAAACTGCTTTGTCATGCGATCACAGTGCTGTGTTTTGAAGACATGTCAAAATTGATCGAAAAATTATGGTTTAAATACTACCAAAATTCCCTTCTATACATAAGCTTCGAATGCTTTATCTTATATATATATCCATTAAAATCCAATGACTGATTTTCTGATAGAGAGAAAAAGCCAAAAAAGTAATGCGCTATGAAGAAGAGAGATTGGCTATGAATAAAGGGGACTAGATATGAAGAAGATATAATACGCTATGAATAAGAGCTCGGATATTCAAAGCGTCGGGTTTTGACTTAATTTTGCCTTTTCGCTATAATTTTCGCTCGGAAAGTGATACGAATTTATTGTTAATACTATTTCACATTTGGGATTGTAAGATCAATCTAATTTCCAAATTAGCCTACTTCAAGACTTTTCAGTAAACAATGTGGTTATATTTGGAATGATGATATAATTATGTAAATAACATAGGCCTGCACATGCGGATGCCAATGTTATTGTAAACTATTTAGGCAAAACTTGGCAAACCGTATAAGAACCCTAGCGTTGTAATAATTTTAAGCCTACGCAAGATACTTTGCATGTATTTTGAATGAAAACAGGTCTTATTTACATGTTTTAGCGGCCAGTCGAGCTTTTGTCATTGCGTTGTGTCCGTCATGCGTCCGTCGGTTATTTTTTTCTTGTATGCACTCTTTTGTGCGATCAATCTGAAAGTTTGGTCAGAATTAGGTTATTTCCTCTAAGACCCCCCACACACACACACACACACACACGACACCGCGCGGAAGTCGTCCTTAGAGGCAAAAGTCGAAATTTTTAAACGGGGAACGGTTGACTGTAAATCCAATAAAAATAGCCATCCTACCGGCTATTAAAGTGACATTTCACATTTATTTCATTTCTTGAAAGTATGTCTTGATGCAAAGATTGTTTATTCTAATGCGTAGAAATGCTATCAGTTTTTGAAGTCGTTATTTATAAGCGAAAAAATTGCCTTTAAAGTTGAGACAGAAATGACAAATTCCATATAAACCTGAACTGTTGTCCACAACAATTTGCTTAATTTTATCACAAAAATATATATTTCTCGTAAACGGTTCAATATTTTGGCTTGAAATTTTCAGAATTTTTACAAGAACACATACTCTTTCAGATAGGATAAAAGTAAAATCTATGCAAAAATAATTGTGAAATGTCACTTTAACGAATTCATTCAATTTTATTATTTTTGTTCCACTTAAAACTTCGTTTTATTACTGTTTATTGGATGCACGTGCGCTTTATTGCTGTATATTGATTGAATGCACGTGCGACGTCATTGTTTTCTCCGCATGTTTTGGGAGCCTCGTTTTGATTATGTCGATTTGTTACTATTTTTAGTAACAATTCTCATGTATGTTCTAAAAATGCATTTCCACGTGATGATAAATCAGGCCCGTAGTAACAAGTTGTGGCATGGAGGGGCTAAGACCCCCACCCTCAAAAAGGTCTGCCCAAAATACTGAATTGTCATTATTTTGCACTGAAAACTTTTGGGGAAATCCAATTCAGTTCCTCCAAAATTCCGACAATAGCCAGAACAGGGGCTTTAGCCCCCCCCCCCCCCCTTAAATATGTTTCCAGTCCTACGCGCCTGTAAGTTAACGGTCGGCATTAAATACATGTTTAAGGTGGCCGAATGCGATTCCATAACAAGAAAACTGCCCTAGAGAATTGACTCATACTGTCGCATGTTATAAAGTGAATCTTTACTGACATTTTAATATAATAAAAAAGATAAGTCACCATCTAGGGAAAGAATGGGGGCCGTCTCAAAACCAGCACTGAAATGGCTATTTTTAAAATGGAGGCCAATGGGAAATTTGAATATTTTTACACAAATGTTAAAAAATAGAGAATTTCTGCCCTAGAGAATTTGATAATATTTTGTAAATTGATGAACCTGGTCATGATCTGTGAAATAAGGAAATAAAAAACAAAAGTCACCACAGTATATGAATTGGGGGTTGTCTCAAAAGTGCCGAAATAACAGTGTTTCAGCTGATTTTTCACGCAAATGTTAAAATTTTAGAAATTTCTGCCCTAGACAATTTGATAATATTTTGTAAATTGATGAACCTGGTCATGATCTGTGAAATGAAGAAATAAAAAAACAAAAGTCACCACAGTATATGAATTGGGGGTTGTCTCAAAAGTGCCGGAATAGCAGTGTTTCAGCTGATTTTTGACGCAAATATTAAAATTTAAGAAATTTCTGCCCTAGAGAATTTGATAATATTTTGGTAATTGATGAAGCAGTAAATGATCTGTAAAATAAAGAAATAAAAAACAAAAGTCACCACAGTATATGAATTGGTGGTTGTCTCAAAAGTGCCGAAATATCAGTGTTTCAGCTGATTTTTGACGCAAATGTTAAAATTTTAGAAATTTCTGCCCTAAAGAATTTGATAATGATTTGGTAATTGATGAAACTGCAAATGATCTGTAAAATAAAGCAATAAAAAACAAAAGTCACCACAGTATATGAAATGTGGGTTGTCTCAAAACTGCCGAAATAGCAGTGTTTCAGCTGATTTTTGACGCAAATGTTGAAATTTTAAGATTTTCTGCTTAAGAAAATTCGATAATGATTTGGTAATTGATGAACCTGCAAATGATCTGTAAAATAAAGAAATAAAACAAATGTCACCAGTGTTCATAAACGGGAGACCGTCTCAAACGTGTACTTTTCCATAGAAAAAAGCAGCCTTTTAGCTCTATTTTTGTATAGCTATTAGTACATAGTTATAGGAAGTATTGACCAAAAATCATATTGATCACAATCATGATCGTAATATGTTGCTTGTTTGATTAAAACATAAAATAAATTTTAAGATAAATGTTTGACGTCTCAAAATTGTTTTATTCTATTGTGGAAAAGGAAAATTTTAGGCCTAAATGGCTTTGGAATAAGCTAGGCTATATTTATATAACATTGGTGTAATGTCTTGAACTGTAGTGTGAAAGAGGAACGTACTAGACAAAAGTCAGTAGATTCCGATATTTCGAACCAAATTTGGCCTTTTCTAACGATAAATTCGTCAGAAATCGGCCGATTTTTGTGTATCTTAACTTTACCGTATTACCGACGTCGTTACTTTGAACGACAAAACGCACGTGTTTAAATGACGTCATCAAAACATTTCAAATACGACCTGATATATTTTCACGTTTTATTCTTGTTCGATGAAAAACTGATGCAAAAGTTTGTATAGTTTAACTAAAAAATGTAACGGATCTAACTTTCTACCTTTTTTTTCTGAAAATTTAGGTCGCTATCTTATTTACGACAACATGCGCGTTTTGGATGCGCACTCGAATCGAATTCGGTCACCTTAAGCTGCATAACAATAAATATCGTTCTATCGTCTAGAATTTGATTTTTCAAATGGAAATTTGTAAAAAATTATTGGAATTTCTGTCTTCAATTCTTCCTAAACGCATAACCATTCAGTATATGTGAGTGCCAAGAAAGAATTATGAAGTCCGCGCTTCTTCATAGCTTGCTCCCCCTTATTCATAGCTACTCTCGCTTCTTCATAGCTTACTGCTCTTCTTCATTGCATACTTGTTTTTCTCATAAATAAACAAAGGTTTTCAAAATCGTACGTGCGGAATACTAAAAGAGACCATAAAATAGTAAACTGAACATGTCTCATTCGAAAAATGCATATGATAGCGCCGTAGGAGTCGTTTATGTGTCGTTTATGTGTCGTTTGGTTTGTAATCATAAGTGTGTGCACTCACTTCAAAAGTAATTGCATGTTTACTCTGTAAGCTAGAACAAAAGGCTTTGGCAATATAACACTTCATTCATTACCCCATCGAATAGCATTCCGCGATTTTTGAGATTCAACCCATAACTAGCAAAATAACCGATTTAAAGTAACAACGTGTGTTTACTTACTCAAAATGGGTCCCGTTTCTTCATAGCCGGAAGTCCCTCTTCTGAGATTTCGCTCATAGCATTTTGCAATGAATGAGAGGGATTGGTGGCCGTGAACACGAAGACATAAATACTAAGCTATTACGTAAATTACCGAGAGAAATACGAATCGAAACAAAATTAATAATCAAGGACTGGACGCCCAATGTATAATATTGAAATGCTATTTATCATTTAGTTCCTCCTGATTACCTAACTGCGCCTACAACAACGACCACTACTACAACCACAATCACCAGTCCTACCACAACTACTACAAAATCATCTGTACCGATAACTATAACGTCAACAGCTGTGCCGATAACAAAAATATCAACTGCCATGCCGATATCTACACAGAAACTGACTACAAAACCCATTACAACACTACCAACAACAACAACGACACCATTTATGACAAAACCGACAACCAAATTACCGCCGACAACAGCGACAACAAAAACATCAACAGCTGTGCCGATAACAACACAGAAACTGACCACACAACCCATTAGAGCATCACCAACAACAACAGCGACACCATTTACGACAAAACCGACAAGCAAATTACCGCCGATAACAGCGACAACAAGGCCTACAACCAGCAAGCCGACAACAATAGTTACATCAAGACCACATACAATAGTAACATTAAGACCACATACAATAGTAACATTAAGACCACATGCAATAGTAACATTAAGACCACATACAGTAGTTACGGTGCCTACAAATACAGGTTAGTTATCTAGAGTGCGTTCTGATATTATGGCACATGTTTACAAATCTGCCTATGAGAAAAAGCGAGAAGTCTGACGGAGTATTTAAAGCGTTAATTGAACTTTGTAGTTGAGGTAGACGACTGCAAATACAGGTTGGTTATATAGTCCGTAACGGTATTATGGCACATGTTTACAAACTTGCATTTGCAAACAAGCGAAAAGTTTGACGGAGTAACGCTGATGTAACGTTGGTGGAACTTTGTAGTAAAGGTGGAGGATGACTTATTATAATATCCTTAAAATAAATTTATAATGTAGGCCCTACCCCATAAAAGTGGTACAAGCTTGCGTTGCGGCGAGTTCAACGTTCTGTCGTTTTTGGTGCATATAACTCTAATTGTGTTGCCATGTCGTCGTGAACGATTGGGCATGTAAGTCTTTGCATATTACAATTTTCTCTATTTTTAATTTTCAGTTCAAGGGAACAACTACTTATGTCCATCCAAAGTTAAAAGCAACACATCACTAGACAACCTGTACGTCCACGACAGTTTTTGTTACGAGTTTGTCAATAGACCAAACACATTCTTTGTGGCGGAGTCCGACTGTCCGAAACGTGGCGGTGTGATGCTCTACATCCGTAACCAACCGGACCAAGAGTTTATCTATAGAATGTTGAAGGATTTAAGGCATTGTGGTCCAGTCTGGCTCGGTCTGCATGACGTCAACAAAGAGGAAGCCTGGGAATGGGTGTCAGGTAGTTAATATACCGGTATCTCTTTTAAAAACGAAATGAAGAACAGGAATTGCCCAATGCACATAGTAATCATCGGTTTGTCCAATATGAAAATAAAATGTAACATTTCTTAGAAACACCAAAAAAAAAACCCTTGTAACTACAGCTTTACAAAAGCCACAGTTACAATATTTTGGAAGAAAAGCAACACCGAGGACAATCCTTAGTATGCATGAATGTCATTCTATTTGGTTAGAATCAGACTTTGCTATACACATTTGTACCAATGCCTTTTGGAGAAAATGGTCGCCATCTTCCTTTTAAGGTATTCCACTCATCATTGGTTATCAAATATTTCGTGCAACTTCCGCGACATCCGTGGCAGCGATTTTGAAAATTCAGACACCCTCGTCGGAAAACGTCAACGTTAGATGTGGATTGCATGAATATTTGGTATAGTATGTAATGATGGATGGGATAACTTTCCACTTTTCGCTTCCAGATTATCCCATTAAATACACCAACTGGATGGCATCACGATATGTAGCCAACGCTCACGACAAAGAAGATTGCGGTATAATCGTGGCGGCCAGACACGGACAATGGGACGATGTTCATTGTGCTGGTATCCCATTTTCTACACCGGCCACGTTTCCATGGATATGTCAATATAGTATGTAACTATATAGATATAAGCAAAGGATGAGTGTCAATAAGGCCCTTTCCGTGACCCCGCCCAATTTTCTTCATTTTCGCCACACATGACCACTAACATATTGACCTTATGTGGGAAAAGTATCAACTTGAACGGAGCCTTGGTTTGGAAGATATATTAAATCAAAGTGGGTGGGACAAGTCCCTCACTATGCCAATAGATGGTAATGAATTTCTTATACATTTTTACTAATAATTGATATCTTAAAAACTTATGATGCAGTGAAATATATGTGTCATGCACTTTGAATACACGTTGTTGTTTATTCCATCGGATGCCATGTACAGGAGAAAAGGGGCATTAAACACGTTTACGATTTTTTAGGGTTTTTGGATGAACTTACTTTACGAAAAACCACAACAGGCTTTTATTTCTCTTTTCATTTGGTTTATCTTTCTGGTGGTGAATGAAGATACATAACCATAATTTGTAATATGACAATTTTCAAAATTGCTTTTGTATATTCTGGATTACTTGCCCTTGATTTCTTGCTAAAAATGCCAAAAAATTATAAGAAGTACTATTTCGTTTCTGAACCAAACATTTCTCTATAAATCACCATACAATACCAATAGGAGGACGATAAGAGCCATATGTACGCAAAAACACCAGGTAAAGAGGTTGCAACTGCTATCTGAACAGAGTGGGTGGGTTAATGTACTCCAAAATTAAGCGTGAAACAAACATGAATTTTTCATAGTCATAATTGCTTGTTTAGCATTTTAAATGTATGGTAACGCTTTAATTAGCTCATCTGAGCACAAAATGCTCAAGTTGACCTATTTTGATCGCTTTACGCCCGTCGTCTGTTTCTCTATCTGTCCATCTGTCCGTTCTTAATTTGATGTTTACATTCTAGCATCCTCAACTATTAGCCAATCTTGACCTAACTTTGTCAAAACAAGTATAGTCATAAGTTCTCTTTGGAATTCGATTATGGGCCGGATCGAAATAGAAAAGTCCAGAGTTATCTGCCCTTAAAAGTCAAAATAGTAAATTTTGACATTGCTTCAACTCTAGCATGTACATATATTGACCAATCAAGATGAAAATTATACGCTAGGTTGGTTACTATGTTTGCTCGAATTAGCCAGATTTCCAGTCTAGTCGAACCAGAAAATCATGAGTTATGTGCCCTTGAATTTGAAAAAATTGCAGTTTTTAACTTTGTTTTACCCTTACAAACACTTATACCATCCAGATAAGACAAATCTTCGACACAATGTTTTTCACTATAAGATCTTGAATGAGTTAAAATTTCACCACAATCGGACAACAATTTGCGAAGTTGTCTGCCCTTGAATTTAATAAAATTGCAGTTTTCTACTTTCTTTTCACCTCAAAAACAAATATTGATCAATCAAAATGAAACTTGGACACAATGTGTGAGATTATAAGAACTTGGAGCAGTGTGAATTTCAACATAATTATGGTAATACTTGCTCAGTTATCCGCCTTTGTATTAGACAAAATTAGAGCAAAAACAAAGTCAAAAACAGTAATTTTCTGATCCAATCAGGCGAAAAATCTGAGTACTTCGAGCAAATATGGTAACCAACATTGTGTCTAATTTTCATCTTGGTTGGACAATAAATGTAGATGCTAGAGTAGAAACAATGTCAAAACTAACTATTTTTGACGTTTAAGGGCAGATAACTCTGGACCTTTTTGTTTGATCCGGCCCATAATCGAATACATACGAGGACTTATGACCATACTTGTTTTGACAAAGTTCGGTCAAGATTGGCTTATATTTGCGGATGCTAGAATGTAAACATCAAATTAAGAACAGACAGATGGACAGATAGAGAAACAGACGACGGACGAAAAGCGATCAAAATAGCTCAACTTGAGCATTTTGTGCTCAGATGCGCTAATAAAAACGTTACCATACATTGAAGATGCTAAACAAGCAATTCTGACTATGAAAAATTCATTTCTGTTTCACTCTTAATTTTGGAGTACATTACCCCACCCACTCTGTTAAGATAACAATTGCAACCTCTTTACCTGATGTTTTTGTGTACATAAGGCTCTTATCGTCCTCCTATTGGTATTTTATTGTGATTTATAAAGAAATGTTTGGTTCAGAAACGAAATAGAACTTCTTATATTTTTTGGCATTTTTATCAAGAAATCAAGGGCAAGTAATCCAGAATATACAACAGCAATTTTGAAAATTTCCATATTACAAATTATGGTTATGTATCTTCATTCACCACCAGAAATATAAATCAAATGAAAAGAGAAATAAAAGCCTGTTGTGGTTTTTCGTAAAGTTAGTCCATCCAAAACCCCTAAAAATTGGTAAACGTGTTTAATGCCCCTTTTCTCCTGTACATGGCATCCAATGGAATAAACGACAATGTGTATTCAAAGTGCATGACACATATATTTCACTGCATCATCAGTTTTTAAGATATAAATTGTTAGTAAAACTGTATGAGAAATTCATTAACATCTATTGGCATAGTGAGGGACTTACCCCACCCACTTTGATTTAATGTGTCTTCCAAACCAAGGCTCCGTTCAAGTTGATACTTTTCCCACATAAGGTCAATATGTTAGTGGTCATGTGTGGCGAAAATGAAGAAAATTGGGCTGGGTCACGGAAAGGGCCTTATTGACACTCATCCTTTGTTTTAATTCCATGGCGGGAAATGTTCACCAACATCCATGACATGAATTATACATTGTGAAGAGTCGAATAAAACCCCCAAACGCCCTGGTCCCATGTTGGTATAATATCATACATGTATCATGTTGGGGTTGCTCAATCCCATGTTTCTGAATAGGGGGGGGGGGGGCTAAATTGGATTTTACCTAAATTTTCAGTGTGAAATAAGGAACCCCTACCCCCTGTTGCTACGGGCCTGCTTGTTCTGTCTTGTGTATAACCAGCCCATTTAGCCGTCTGTATAGCTCACGATAAAAGACCTGGCATTTAGCATCTAGTTATTAGCTTGAGACGCTCTGTCAGGACATTAAAGTAACATTTCACATTTATTTCTTTTCTTAAAAGTATGTCTTGATGCAAAGATTGTTTATTCTAATGGGTAGAAATGCTATCAGTTTTTTTTTTTGAAGTTGTTGTTTATAAGCGAAAAATGCGCATTTAAAGTTGAGACAGTAATGACAAATGCTATATAAATCTGAACTGTTGTCCACAACAATTTGTTTAATTTTGGCACAAACATGTATATTTCTCGTAAACGGTTCAATATTTTGGCTTGAAATTTTCAGAATTTTAATTAGAAAAGATGTTCTTTCAGATAGAATAAACGTTAAATTTGTGTAAAAATAATTGTGAAATGTCACTTTAATCGTGAGCTTACCAAAAGTTGAAATTGTTATATATATCGGCATCAATTAAGTCGAATTATTGGATAAGTCGACGTGATAATCGGGATTCAAAAGCTAGGTAACCAAATCGTTTAAAAAATAAGTTTCCCTCCTTGTCTGTCGCTCACGAACGGAGAAAAATCCCACGGAGACGCACCCAAGAAATTATCTGTGAACTTCAAAGAATCACAAGAATACGATGACAATCCATGATCAATGCTGTTTGGAGAAAATATGCCATTGGCCTCTGTGACTTACCCTTGTATGGATAGGCCCGTAGGAACATGGGCCAGGAGGGCTAAGTTCCCCCCCCCCCCCCCCCCCCCCCAGTTGGCAAAAAATGCCGAAATTTTCCTATTTTACACTGAAAATTTAGGGAAAATCAAATTTAGCTCCCAATATTCAAGACGCAGGGACTTGAGCCCATTCAATATAAAAATGCTTCTTACGGGCCTTATGGATGTTTAACTGATGCCATGGTTTTGATAATGTTTTGTAATAAGAAGCTTTTGAAATTTTGTGTAAATTATGATAGATGAATAGATCTATGTCGGCTGCTGATTTCAAAATTATCATGTTTTGAACATAGTTGTAGTTTGTACTTCCCGAAATATGAGTTGGCCAATTAGAACTTATGAGTAGTGTATAGTAATTTGATATTCTTGGAAATTTGCACCAATACACCTCTTTGAACTTAAACAACCATGTTGTTTGTTTTTTGATCCACATTGTATTCATTTCTAGAAAAAAGAAGCAGTATTTAATTTCCATGCACAAAACATTATTATAGATATAGTTAATTAACCCTTTCCTTAACAAGACCTGCTTTTGACGTCCCTATTAGAAAAGACTTGGGAAAACATTGAGACAAAAGAAGAAACTGCTGATAACCAGCAGTTTCTCCTTTTGGCGCAATATTTTCTTAGCAATATTATACACAAATCCTTTCTTTTTCAACATCTATTTTGTTGTCTGTAGCAACTTTCAAATTGGACAGCTCTAAAATTTTGTCGTTTGGGAAAGGGTTAAATGTGTTTAGTTATTGGAAAAAAGGACTTCATGGCAAATCAGACCACTATGGATCTAGATCAGCAGACAAAGCTTCAGTACACGCATTCTGATCAATGCTAATCTGCGACGGTTATAGCAAAATATGAAAAAGATATTGAAAACAATCATCATACGCATGCATTTTAACTGGACATCGCTGCTTTCAACAAAAACCTCGTAACTGCAGCTTAAAATAAGCTGCAGTTACGAGGTTTTCGTTGAAAAGCGACGATATATTCATATGCAAAATTTCAGATCAAGTGTCTAAGTCATTTTATATTTCCCAAACAGTTCCTGGTGCTGACGTTCCCAATGGAAGAGGCTTAGGAAAATACTGAGGCAAAAGAAGACAATGTCGTTGTCCGATGACCAGCATATACTCCTTTTGCTTCAATATTTTTCTGTTATATTGTACACAAATCCGATTTAGATTTGCACCCATTTGTTGTTTCGGTTGTTTCAAATTGGCCAAACCTAATGTTTTGTTTTTTTTGGAAAAAAGTTAAATACGAGAAGAGAACTATTCTTTTCACTGCTTTCAACAAAAAACTCGTAACTGCAGCTTAATACAAGTTGCAGTTACTACGTTTTTGTTTAAAAGCGACGTTATGTTTGACCTCATTCATTTTATTTTCAGACATAACTCAGTCTGGATGAAAACAAAAACAACTGCTGAATTGCTTTGGTTCTTTAATCTTATTATAATAAAGATGACAAAGTGAATAATGTTGTTTTTGTTATCCTATAATGGAAGTTGACTTTGTAGGGAGTGTCGTTTCATTGATCGAAACAACCCTTTTTTAGCTCACCTGAGCACGAAGTGCTCAAGGTGAGGTATTGTGATCGGTCTGTTGTCCGGCGTCCGTCTGTCTGTCCGTCCGTCCGTCCGTCCGTCCACAATCATAAAAAAATCTTCTCCTCCTAAAGTGCTGGGCAGAATTGGATGAAATTTCACAGATATGATCCTTGGGTCATCCTTTTTCAAAATACTTCAAAGAATTGGGATCGGGGTCAGAATGGGCTCAAAAAGTAGGTCAATAGGTCAAATCTTATTTTTGCTTTAGGAGTCACAGTATTAGCTCAATCATTGTGAAAGTTGACCAGAATCTTCGTCTTGATGATATTTAGGTCATTCAAAAAGTAGGTCATGCCAGGTCAAAATGTAGGTCACTAGGTCAAATGATTCAAAATCCTTCTTTTTGCTCTAAAAGCGCTACTTTTGGCTCAAATCTTGTGAAAATTGCTCAGAATGTATTTTTGGTGGATATCTAGGTTCTATTAAAAATTAGGTCATGTGAGGTCAAAAATGAGGTCACTAGGTCTGTTTGATAAAATCCTTCTTTTTGCTCAGAAGTGCCCATTTTTGGCCAAATTATTATGAAAATTGATAAGAATGTTTTATTTTAATGATATAAAGGTCATGTAAAAAGTTTGTCATGCAAGGTCAAAAACTAGGACACAAGGTCAAATATCAAGAATTCCATTTATTAGTCAAGAAGTGCCAACTTTGACTAAAATCTTGTTAAATGGTTCAGAATGTTTTTCTTTTGGATATTTAGGTCCATTTAAAAAGTTTGTTGTGTGAGGTCAAAAACTAGGTCACAAGGTCAAAGGTAATGAATCCCTTCTTTTTGCTGTGGAAGTTCCAATTTTGGCTCAATTATTTTGAAAATTGCTCAGGACGTTTATTTTGATGATGTCTGTACTCTGTAGGTCATTGAAAACTTGGGTCATGCAAGGTCAAAAACTGGGTCAGTGGGTCAAATCTTGTTTTTGCTGTAAGAATTTATTACAATATTTGCTCAATCATTGTGAAATTTGTTCAAACCATCACTTTACAAGCAAAGAAGCCCTATGTTGTGGGTTTGGGAATTTTCAAGGGAGGAATTCAGACAAATTCATTTTGACCAGGTATCAGCTTATCAGCAATCATTGATAAAGTGATAGATAAATAAAGTGATTGATAAATAGTTACACTGTCTAAAGTCAATAATAGACTGTCCAAAATAAATAAAGGGCTGCCTTATCTGATAATGGGGCTCTTATCTGATGAAGGATAGAAAATACTGATTAGATAGAGCTACAGATAATCTTAATGTCTTAACCCTTTCCTATGATGTCCCTATTAAAAAAAGGCTTGGGGAATTATTGAGTCAAATGAAGAAAAGGCTGATAATCAGTATTTTCTCATCTTGCCACGCTATTTCAAAATTGAACAGTCTATTTCTTTTCTGTCTTGGTAAAGATTAAGCCCTTTCCCAGCCAAGGTTTAGGCCCTTTCCAATTGTTTCAGAACAGAAAGTCCTTAGTTTTATGCCTTTGAATTTGGCAAAATTGCCATTGTCATTCTTTTATATTCTTCTAATGTTATAAGATTGATTTCATGGTCTTGCCAGTATCTCAACTATGAATTCAGGTGAGCGATCTAGGGCCATCTTGGCCCTCTTGTTCTTATAAAGATGGGGAAATACGAGCTGAGGGCAAAAAGTACAACAACCCATCCCTAAATAAGTCCGGATTTTGACATTTCAGCCAAAAATGCTTTGGAAAACATTGTAAATGAAGGAAACTATGGCGCGCGAACAGGGTCTAAAGTCAATATAGCGCTAAACCGATAATTAAAATAGGGGTAGACCGGTAAAAATACCGGTCTACCCTTATATTTTTACCGGTCTACCGATAAAAATATCGGTCTACCCTTAAAATAAGGGTAGACCCCTATTTCAAATAACGGTCTAGCGATAAATTACCGGTAGACCGATATTATTTTTGACCCTTCTGTTCGATATCTCATTAGCCAATCAAATGGCTCGTTACATCCTCAACACACCGGAAATAAGTGATATTTCCTGTTTATAATGGCGACCGGAAAGATGCAGTCGGTCTCTTTTTCGTGTGATGTCGGGCTTTACACGGTGTTACAGACGATGACAGGCGTTTGTTGGGAGAAATTCTTTATTCTTTCAAGTAGTTGATGTCTGAAAATACAGAACGGATATCGAAATGTTGCACTCTTGGTAATTTTGTTACTTGAAATGAATTATTTTCTATTGAATAATCTGGCTCAGAACTTTCTAGGCGGTTCAAAAGCTCATGTGAGCTTATGTTATTGTTATTCAGTCTTGTCGACTTTAAATATAATTTACTTACTTACACTCCTTCCCCTTTTATCTGTTTTATTACCGTAATTATTCTAATAAACGGCCGGTTTAATCAAGTTTGCAAAGTTTTGTTACAACAAGGAGGTTGAAGAGATATAAAAACTCCTTGGTTACAAGGACTGTAAAATAAGATTTTGGCATGTAATTCTTTCACAGTAAACAAATTGTTGGTCAGGAGATCCTCTCTTTCATTGCTTTTAGTAAGTGATATTTCACCATTCCCATTCAGGCAAGAACTCACTAAAATTACGCAAATATATACAAGTGCGCACTAGTTTTACTTCATATGTTGTGTACATGCACGCAATGTTTTTTTTTGTAAGGTCAGTCGAATAGGGACCGATTTTGTCAAGTAAACAGTGACGTTGTTTCGTACAAACAATAGTAGATTCTATCTCGTGGGTGTTGTTATAGGATCTCGTAACTACGGCTTGATTCAAGCCGTAGTTACGAGATTTTATAACAACACCGACGGTTTATCTAAACATAACGGTAAACCCAGTCTATTTTTAGAACAAAATCTAATGCTATTTGGACATGGAACTAATGATAAACTGGAAACCTAATACGCCACGGTATATCTCAGTGTTATCATCCTTGTCAGTTAAATAATTTCCACTCGGGTTGTTTATTAAAATGGTCGAACCCGAATGAATATATTGAATAATCGAATGACGTCGTCGGAATTTTCTTCTGCATCTGCAGAGACTGCTATGTCGGGCATTTTCGACCTTTCGATTCTAGTAACAAACAACGCATGTCGGCTGTATAGTCATTCAAATAATTTACACTCGAGTTGTTCATTAAAATGGTCGAACCCACATGAGCGAATGATGTCTTCGGAATTATCTTCGGCATCTGCAGAGACTGCAATTTCAGGCTGCCAGTTGAATTTTGGACAGTTTTTCCCCAATAGTAAGCTTGCAATTTAGATTTTAATGTATTGTCTATCGGATGTTGACGGCTTTTTCACTTTATGTAACTTGAACATGTACAGTAGATCAAAACAAAAATGACGGACTGCGCCCAATTCTTTAGCGTGAACCAACAAGGAACGTCACTCGTCTTATACTAAATCAAGTTCAAAAAGAGTTGCCTGTCATTGCCTGCATTAACCCTTTCCCAAACAAGACCTGGTTTTGAAGTCCCCTAAAGAAATAATTGGAAAAAAAACATTGAGGCAAAAGAATTTTGCTGATGATCAACGATTCAACATATGGCATGTCATGTACAATGGCATATGCTTGAAATACATGGCCTCTGCAATGTACCCATACTATGACATCTGTCAAATATCTGATAATGGTAAGCCAAGCTCGAATGGAACTTAAAGGGGCCCATGCTAGGTTTTTATGCTTCCGAATCATTCTGGAACTCATATTTGTGCATGGAAAAACAATTTACGATGCATAAAAACCTCAGTCATGGAGAATAACCATCTTTCCTTTCCTATAGATCAATCCTTTAGAAGAGTGTATACACATTCTATTTTTACTTCAAAAGGAGACAAGGTCAAGGTCAACGAGACACACCTCCGCGGTATAAACACACCATACAACCGGCTGTGTCGATGACTGTGACCTTATTCGAAAGGGATACGTGGATACGTGGATACGTTTTTTTACAAGCACTGAACATTTATATGCATATAAATTTTATCAACTATAGAATACCAAAGATCTTTTCGTTTATTCATAAAAGTAAATTCATTTGACCTACCATGCACATGACATCAGACATTGTCTTCGCAAACTTTCAACGCAGCCAGTTGTACGGTGTGTTGAATCTCGCTGAGCGCGTATGACTTACCTCTGACGTAATTGATTTTTGAAGGTTTGGCATATGTAACCGTTACAAAACAAAAACAAGGACAATATGAACCAACCCACACATTATTAATTGACTTAGATTTTATACTTAATATTAAGCTTGCGTGCTTACAATGGACATAAGTGATCTACCCCTTCAGGTTGGTAATTTCATACTTTATAATTATTTCTGGTTTGTAATTATTGTGCCATAAATTTGCATTTTCAACAGCCTAGCTGGTCCCCCTTTAAGACTCAAGGGCTTGACAACTCTGCATGCTAATATTGATTAAAGACTTGGACTTGGCCACTATAGAGTTAAACCTTTGAAAAAATAACTTTAAAGAAAGAAAGTATTGTCTAGGAAAATATTATATTGACTATTCTTGCTTAGATGTTGCATTGTTTCTATAATTATTTTTTAATTCTCATTTATACAAATGTACAATAGTTACCTTGTGAACCAAAATTTCATAATTGCCGAAGTTCGCTTTTGAATTTCTCTTCTAATTGTATCCTGGTTTAGAACATAAAATCATATTTTATGAAAAATAAACAGATTCCTTCTATTGTTCATTTACACATGGGCGGATCTAGAGGGGGGTAGGTGTCCGTACCCCCCAGGCATTGGCCGAAAATCAAATTTTGACTATATAAATTTAGTGTAACATTACATATTTATTACATTTTAAATGAAGAAGACACCATGCAAGTTTATGACGGCACATGGGTTTCTGGAAATCCAGAATCTGGGTGAGTGGGTGGTATCCACGTCTTGGTCTGGAGTGTAATAATGATAAGTTATGTCTGATTAGGTTATGGGATTCTTGTAAAAATCTATAAGTTGCAGTTATTTTTGTTTGTTATGCAAGCCACCTTGTGACGTTGCTTGCCAATTATCAAAAGCAGCCCAAGCAAGCACACTGTTCCGGACAGGAAAGGGCTTGCTAATGTTCGAAAGGTTGTTAAGATTCAATGATGAAATTTCACATAATATCAACAATCTGCATCATTCTAGACATGTATTTGACTATTTCAGGACTGGAATGAGGTGTCATGCTGGTGATTTGTTCCCTGTTTGACAGTATAGATTGCTATATTGATGAAACATTTTGTTACTCATGGGAAAACCAATTTTTTTTAAGGTAGGTAGGTGCCAATTATATTCCTTCTTCCCTCCTGTCCATGATCCCTTGGCTTCAAGACAAACTTAAATTTAAAAGAAAAAAATGCATGATGACTGAGATTCTGAGTTTTTCGCTCACCTGAGCAGGAAGTGCTGAAGGTGAGCTATTGTGGTTGCTCACCGTTCGTCGTCCGTCTGTCTGTCCGTCCGTCCACAACATCTTCTTCTCCACAAGCATTTGACCAATTTTGACCAAACTTGGCAGGAATGTTCCTGAGGTGACCTTTTTCAAAACTTGTTTGCAAATTTTTGATTTGTCAAAAGATGTGGGCGTGGCAAGGCGAGACTTAAAAATCCTATGAAAATTCTTTAAAAATCAACCATTTGGCCAATTTGAACCAAATTTGGCAGGAATGTTCCTTAGGTGACTCTTTCCAAAATTTATTCACAAATTTTAAGATTTGTCAAAAAATGAAGATAGGGCATTATGGGCATACCAGTCTTTGAGAAATCCAAAGAAATTCTTTTAAATTTAACCAGGTATGATATCGTTAGTGGGAGTCAAAACCTTATACCTACAGCTAGACAAAGCTGGAGTTACAAGGTTTTAATCCCCCACTCGGGATATATCTAATCCCCATAAAATTAACAAAGACAAGAAATATTTATTCAAGACGGCCAGAATGGGGAACTGCAGATAAAAAGCCTTAAAGGGGTAAATACATTCTATTTGTTATTTAAGCTGTCCTTTGTTGATGGTACTCATTTAAATAGTTTTGATTAGATCATTCAAATGAATACCCACATCACAGGGTTTGATAAACATTGAAAGATATTTTACAATTTGGAAAGCCCTTAACCTCTCCTATTTGAATTTCTAGTACAGCCTCTAGATATGTACTTTAGTTTAACCCATTCATGAAAATGTCTGGTTTGACATCCCTAAATAATAAGAAAATGCTGTGGAAAATATTGAGTCAAATGAAGAAAAGGCTGATAATCAGTAATTTTCTCCCTTTGTCTCAATAATTTATCTGCTTTATTGTGCATGAATGAGGGCGTGGCAGGGAGGAAGGGGCTTATCAGCCTTAGAGAAATCCTAAGAAAATTCTTTAAAAATCAACCAATGGGCCAATTTGAACCAAACATGGCAGAATTGTTCCTTGAGTGAACCTTTTCAACATTTGTTCATAAATTTATAGTTTCGTCAAAAAATGTGGGTGTGGCAGGGCGGGGCTTATCTAACCAAGAGAAATTGTTAAAAAATTCTTCAAAAATCTTCTTCTCCTTAACCATAGGGCCAATTAAAACCAAATTTGGCAGGAAATTAATGTTCCTTGGGTGACCCTTCTGAAGATTTGTTCGCTGATTTTTTATTCATCCAAAATTGTGGGCGTGGCAGGTCAGCATTTACCGGACATGGAGAAATCATAAGAAAATTCTTTAAAAATCAACCATTGGCCCAATTTGAACCACACTTGGCAGAAATGTTCCTTGGGTGACTCTTTTCAAAATTTTTTCTCAAATTTTATATTCGTCAGAAAAAATTGGGCGTGGCTTATCGGACTTACAGAAATCCTAAGAAAATTCTTTAAAAATCAACCATTGGCCCAATTTGAAGCAAACTTTACAGAAATGTTCCTTGAGTGACCCTTTTCAAAATATGTTGGCAAATTTTGTATTGGTCAAAAAAGTGGGCGTGGCAGGGTGTGGCTTATCAGACTTATAGAAATCATAAGAAAATTCTTTAAAAATCAAGCATAGGGTCAATTTGAAACAAATTTGGCAACGATGTTCCTTGAGTGACCCTTTTCAAAATTTGTTTGCAAATTTTTGATTTGATTTGTCAAAAAAAGTGGGCGTGAACTTCTTTCAGGTGAGCGATATAGGGCCATTCTGGCTCTCTTTTTTAAATTGGAACAGTCTATTCCTTTTCAGATTGGGAAGGGATTAAGCAGGTTTTGGCTCACTTATTGGAAATGTTGGGAAAACGTTATTGCAAAAGAAGAAATTGCTGATTGCCTATATTTGCATCTTTTGCTTCATCATTTTCTGTCCACTTTTGTACATGAATGCAGTCTTACTCTGCATTCTGCTTTGTTAGTTACAGCAGTTTTCACTTCTACTGCTCTGATGTTATGCTGTTAGGAAAAGATTTAACCAAAATCAAATTGTAACTGTTCAATGAATAGTTCCCCTATGAAATGTTGTGGGTTGACTGGGTTCCATATATAAATGATAAAGAGGGCAGTGTTTCATAATCTTTTCTCAAAATTATAAGACCTGAATATTTGAAGATTTTGCGTAGTTTAATGTTTACAGATTAAAAATTATCCATATGCTGTAGCTTTTGATCGTAACAGAAAGTCCTTAGTTAAATGCCTTTTCAATTGACAAAATTACCATTGTTGCTCATGTCACCTATGTTCAGGTGAGCGATATAGGACCATCATGGTCCTCTTGTTGTCTTTTGTACACTTAAATGATCTTTAGTTACCTTTAGGTTTTATCTTTTTAAACCCTGAAAGCTTACAATAGGAGTATTGAACTGAATATTTAATGAGCTGGGATAAAAAAAAAGAGTTGTTATGGCATGATAGACCAATGTGGATTCAGATTGAATGTTAAATATATGCCAGAAGGAAATTTGTTCTTGGACTCATTACTTCAACATTAACATTACAGACTGATTCCAAATCGAAAATGCTGTGCAAACAACAATATCTAGTGAATTTGATTCAACATTTTTGGTCTTTCTTGGTAGAAAATATTGTGGAAATGAAGAAATTACTTGTGACAAGCATTTTCTTCCTTTTTCACTATGTTTTCCAAAGATTTTGTCTTTTAGGGTGTCAAAAAGTGTCATTATGTTATTGTGGGAATGGGCATATTTATTTTCCAGTTTATGAGCAACTTTCAGTATATGGCTCTTATTCAACCATTTCCCAATTATTTTCAGACCAGTTTCTGTCAAGAGAAAGTTTGTGAATACATTGAGGTAAAAGAAGAAAATACTGATATTTTGTCTGATAAGCAGTATTTTCTTTCTTTTTCCTCAAAATTTTCTTTGTTACGATTTACACAATTCTAATTCTTATCAACATCAGTTTTGTCATATAAAGCAGTGTTCACTTTCGAACATTTTGAAATATTGTTGTTTTGTAAAGGTTTAAATAATTTTCTCTGTATTTGTAGAGATTGGAGGGTGCACATGTCCTGTAGCTGTAGGTAGAACAAAAGTGACATTCAGAGAAGCTTTTAAGTTTTAACAGAACCTTGTAGGTAAGTTTACCCTTACCACATGACTGAACTGTAGACCAGTCCAAATTGAAAAGGGATCCATGGAATTTTTGTTAATACCATAATTATTCTAATAAACGCCCATGTTCTAATTATGCCCCCTTTCGAAGAAAATGGGGGTATATTGTTTTGCAAGTGTCGGAAGGTCGGTCGGTCGGTCGGTCGGTCGGTCGGTCGGTCCGTATGTCGGTCGGTCTCTCCGTAGACCAAACCTTGTCCGGAGCATAACTCGAAAAGTATTAAAGGTAGAATCATGAAACTTCATAGGTGGATAGATCTCATTATGGAGAGGTGCAGTGCACAAGAACCGTAACTCTGCTGATCAAATTTTTTGAGTTATTGCCCTTTGTTGATTTTCAAACTTGATTCTTGTCCGGAGCATAACTCAAAAAGTATGTAAGGTACAATCATGAAACTTTACAGGTGGATAGATCTCATTATGGAGAGGTGCAGTGCACAAGAACCGTAACTCTGCTGATCAAATTTTTTGAGTTATTGCCTTTTGTTGATTTTCAAACTTGATTTTTGTCCGGAGCATAACTCAAAAACTATGTTAGGTAGAATCATGAAACTTTACAGGTGAATAGATCTCATTATGGAGAGGTGCAGTGCACAAGAACCGTAACTCTGCCGATCAAATTTTATGAGTTATTGCCCTTTGTTGATTTTCAAACTTGATTATTGTCCGGAGCATAACTCAAAAAGTATGTAAGGCAGAATCATGAAACTTAATAGGTAGATAGATCTCATTATGGAGAGGTGCAGTGCACAAGAACCGTAACTCTGCTGATCAAATTTTTTGAGTTATTGCCCTTTGTTGATTTTCAAACTTGATTATTGTCCGAAGCATAACTCAAAAAGTATGTAAGGTAGAATCATGAAACTTTACAGGTGGATAGATATCATTATGGAGAGGTGCAGTGCACAAGAACCGTAACTCTGCCGATCAAATTTTCTGAGTTATTGCCCTTTGTTGAGTTTATAACTTGATTCTTGTCCGGAGCACAACTCAAAAAATATGTAAGGTAGAATCATGAAACTTTACAGGTGAATAGATTTTATTATGGAGAGGTGCAGTGTACAAGAACCGTAACTCTGCCAATCAAATTCTTGGAGTTATTGCCCTTTGTTGATTTTTACACTTAATTCTTAACATTGCCTATATCTCATGTCCTTTTACACATACAGGCTTGATATTTCACACATAGATACCTCCTATCAACATCGTTCAGATTTAACCATGACCTTGGACCTTATGACCTTGACCTTGGAGTTTGACCAATTTTGAAAAAATTAAACCCGGCAAATATCTCGTGACCTTTTACAAATACAGCCTTGATATTTCACACATGGACACATCTTACCAAGACCTTTCATAATTGACCATGACCTTGGACTCTGTGACTTTGACCTTGGAGTTTGACCTACTTTTGAAAAACTTTAACCTGACCGATATATCATGTCCTTTTACACATACAGCCTTGATATTTGACACATGGAAACCTCTGACCAAGACCTATCACATACGACTATGACCTTGGACCATGTGGCCTTGACCTTGGAGTTTGACCTACTTTTAAATAAATTAAACTGGGCCTATATCTTATGTGCTATTACACATACAGCCTTGGTATTTCACACATGGACACATCTTACCAAGACCTTTCACATTTGACCATGACCTTGGACCTTGTGACCTTGACCTTGGAGTTTGACCTACTTTAAAAAAACTTTAATCTAGTTGCTATATTATGTCCTTTTACACATACAGCCTTGGTATTTCACACATGGACACCTACGACCAAGACATTTCACATTTGACCATGACCTTGGACCTTGTGACCTTGACCTTGGTGTTTAACCTACTTTAATAATACATTAATCTGGCCTATATTTCATGTCATTTTACATTTACAGCCTTGATATTTCACACATGGTCACTTCCAACCAAGATATTTCACTTTTGACCATGACCTTGGACCTTGACCTTGGGAGTTTGACCTACTTTAAAAAAAACTTAAACTAGGCCTATATCTCATGTCCTGTTACCTATACAGTCTCAATATTTTACACATGGACACCCCCTACCAAGACCTTTCACATTTGACCATGACATTGGCCTGTATGTCATTGACCTTTGATTTTTACATACTTTTAAAAAATCTTTAACATAGCCTTTATCTTATGTCCTATTACACCTACAGCCTTGATATTTCACACATAGACACCTCCTACCAAGACCTTTCACATTTGACCATGACTTTGAATATTGCAACCTTGACCTTGGAGTTTGACCTACTTTTAAAAAGTATATATAAATTAATGTCTATAAAGATTGGATTTGTGTACAGTATAACACAGAAAATATTGAGACAACAGGAGAAAATGCTGATTATCTTCTTTGGTCATAATCAGCATTTTCTCCTTTGGTCTCAATATTCATTATGCCCCCTTTCAAAGAAAATGGGGGTATATTGTTTTGCAAGTGTTTGACCTACTTTTAGAAAAAATTGCTGTTTTTGTGACAAGCTCTTGTATAGGCGAGCTATGTTGTCTGCGTACAACTCTTGTTTACTTGTTGTTTTTAGAAGAAATATGACAAGCAAAGTAGGTGTAGCGTTTTCACTTTTGTTCAGTATATATACAGCCTTGATATTTCACACATGGACACCTCCAACCAAGACCTTTCATATTTGACCATGACCTTGGACCTTGTGACCTTGGACTTTGACCTGCATCAAATGTAGGGGGCAAACATGTTTTACAAACATCTCTTGTTTTATTTAACCCTTTCCCAAACAAGACCTGGTTTTGACGTCCCTAATAGAAATGGCTTAAGAAAACATTGAGACAAAAGAAGAAACTGCTGATAACCTCGATATTTTCTTGGTTATATCACACACAATTTCAATCTTGATTAACATCCATTTTGTCGTCTGCAGCAGCTTTTGAATTAGACCTGCCTAAAATGTTGTCGTTTGGAAAAGGGTTAAGGGACATCAAAACTAGGTCTTGTTTTGAAAAGGTTAAATTTTCTTAAATACATTTAAAAAGTTCAAGTGAACAGGATAGCATGAATCCTGATCACACAATAAGATGATCTGATCTGGATGCATGATGCTATCAAAATACTACACAATCCCTATTTCCATAGATTTCAATTCGAATCCACTATATATTTTGTAGGTTGGACATTTTACACAACAGACAGTCTAGTATGATAGGAGAGTTTGTGAGGTAAGTCTTGAAACTGATTTGTAAGAACCTTCATGTCATTTTAGTCTTTTATGGATCCAGATTAGCAATACAACTTCAAGTCTACACTTGATTGGGATACAAAAAGTTTAATTAAGTATTCAACCCTTTCCAAAATAAGCCTTGGTAAATATTGAGCCAAAGAAAGAAATGTTGATAATGTTCATTTTCTCCTTTTGCCTCAAATATTTACATGTATTGTACCATAATGCATGTATTATCTTCTTGAGCATCCATCCTTTTTTGTCTGCAGTTACTTTCATATCATTTTAAAATTTTGTCATTAACAAAAAGACTAAAGAGAAAATGATATAAAAATGCATTTTTACTGATCAAATTTGTTGAGGTAAGAAAAATGTATATCATAAAAAGGTCATGTGATGATTATCTCTAGTGACAGTGTTTCATTTGTATTAACCCCATTACCAAATGACAAACTTTTAGACTTGTCCAAATTCAAAGATGATGCAGACGACAATTTCAAGTGAATGAAATTTTACATTTTTTGCCCTTTTTCCATAGAAAACATGGTGGGAAATGAAGAAATTGCTTGCAATAAGCAATTTCTTCATTTTCCATGATGTTTTCTAAAGCCATTATTTTGTGGGGAGTCAGAAAGAGTCATTGTGTGGTAATGGGTTAATATCATACAGTACAAATGTTCCTTAAACTATAAAAGAAAATGTGTAATCTACATGGCTAGAAACAATACAATAAACTGAATACTTCAAAATAGTTATATATTTGAAAATAAGCCCTATGTTGTGGGATTTTTGTTTGTGGATTTAACCCCAAATCCTTCAAATTATCTACATGCAATAAAAACTCAGCATATGTTGTTGGTTCTCAGACCCACTGGAGGTATTATCCCAATGGAGATATAGAGCAGAATCTTAAGCTACATGACAATCTGGGACATCCTCCTTATATCAATGAAGAAATTTCACGGTCGGAGACCATGTCCCAAATACCATTCCTTGAAGTAATTATGTAAAAAGTTTACAAACAACTGAATGAGTGGACACTTCACAAAGACATTAGGCCAGTGGCTTTAAAAGTAAATGCAATGATTTTCAGGGGTAAAGTAAGTTTTTGTACCCTCGAAGGGTTGTATTATGTTATTGTCTACATTGTCTGTCTGTCTGTCTGTCCGTTAGCAAATTTGTGTCCGGTCCATAACTTTGAAACTATAAGGCCTATAGTCTTGAAACTTCACAGGTGTATAGATCTCATAGCTAGGGTGTGCAGGGCACATTCCCAAAAACAAGCAGGAGAACAAAACAAAACAAACACTACCATCATAAATACAATATACTATAGTGTTTGCTAGAAAATACATCCTAAGGATCAATGAAAAGTTCAAAACATTGCCCATTTATTTCTGAGCTTCGGGCGTATAATGCCACGCCCAGCGTTGCTCTTGTTTTTAAATTGTTTGAATACATAAAAGAGCTTGTCTCTTAATCTAATATTCAAAATTATGTCTATGATATATTTGCAGGTTTGTTCTCATGTAGGATTAATGCTGTACTGGATGAATGAGAAATGCCATGCCAACAAAGTCCTGACAGTCACTCTGTATACCTTGATTTGTGGAAAAATTGCCATATCCAGAAGTTTAAGACATTGAATTCACCTCAACCATTGTGCAGAAATGTGAACTTTGATATACGCTCATTGTATTTTTAGCTCATCTGAGCATGAAAGTGCCCATGGTGAGTTATTGTGATACCGCTGTGTCCGGCGTCCATCAAACTTTACCTTCTGTGCACTCTAGAGGCCACAGTTTTTGCCTAATCAACCTGAAAATTAGTCAGAATGATTGTCTTGATAAAATCTTGGACAACTTGGAAAATGGGTCATCTTGGGTCAAAAACTAGGTCACTATAACAAATTTTAGAAAAACCTTGAGTGCACTCTAAAGGCCACATTTTTTGCCCAACCAATCTGAAAATTGGTCAGAATGATTGTCTTGATATCTAGAACAAGTTTGAAATTGGGTCATCTGGGGTCAAAAACTAGGCCACGGGTCAAATCTTAGAAAAAGCTTGTGTACACTCTACAAGCCACATTTTTTGCCCAAGTAACCTGAAAATTGGTCAGAAGTGTTTTCTTGATGAAATCTCGAACAACTTTGAAAAATGGGTCATCTTGGGTCAAAAACTAGGTCATGGGGTCAAATACCCTGTCTGCTCTCTAGAAGCCACTTTTTTTGCCCAATCAACCTGAAAATTGGTCAGAATGATTGTCTTAATGATATCTCGTACAAGATCAAAATTGGGTCATCTGGGGGTCACAAAACTAGGTCAAGGGGTCAAATCTAAGAACAAGAGGCCCAGGAGGGCCTGAATCGCTCCACTGGTTAAAGTGGAAGAATTATCCCACGATTTCTTGTAAGCCTTACACAGGGGCAGCCAAATCTTGATATTTGTGAATAAATTTTGAAAAGAGACTCAAAGAACATTCTTGCAAAGTCTGGTTACAATTGGCCTTATGGTTGATTTTTAAAGAATTTTCTTATGATTTCTGTAAGTCTGATAAGCCCCTTTCTCCCTGCCACAGCCACATTTTTTTGACAAATATAAAAATTTGTGAACAAATTTTAAAAAGAACGACTAAAGGCTCATTCCTGCAAAGTTTGGTTCAATTGGGCACACTGGTTGATTTTTTAAGAATTTTCTTATGATTTCTTTAAGTCTGATAAGCCCCTTCCTCCCTGCCATGGCCACATTTTTTGACAAATGTAAACAAGCTGAAAATTACACCAAGGCAAGATCTTATAGTCACCAACATTTTGTGAAAGTTTTGTTTAGATTTGTCAATATTTGTAGTTGCTAGAGTGAAATCAAAGTCAAAATAGAGTTGAAAATGGCAATTTTGTCAAATTCAAGGGCACATAACTCATGATATATAATTCCGATCAAGCTAAAAATTATACCCAGGCAGGATATTATGCTTATATATATTCTGTCCAAGTTTTGTCTTGATTAGTTGATATTTGTAGATTTTAGAGTAAAAATAAAGTCAAAACCAGCTATTTTTGACATTCAAGGGCAGATAACTCAGGTTATTCTGGTTCGATCAAAATTCTTTGAAGGAATCTGAGAAAGGGTCACCCAAGGATCATTCCTGTGAAGTTTGGTTGAAATACATCCAGTAGTTTCTGAGGAGAAGATTTTTAAAGAAAAAGTTAACGGACGGACGGACGGACGCACGGACGGACGGACGCACGCACGCACGACGGACACAACGCCATGACAATAGCTCGCTGGCCTTCGGCCAGTGGAGCTAAAAACCTTGTGTGCATTCTAGAGGCCACATTTTTTGCCCAATCAACCTGAAAATTGGTCAGAATGATTGTCTTGGTGATATCTCGGACAAGATCAAAATTGGGTCATCCTGGGTCAAAAACTAGGCCAGGGGTCAAATTTTAGAAATACCTTGTATGGACTCTAGAGGCAACATTTTTTGCCAATCAACCTGAAAATTGGTCAGAATGATTGTCTTGGTGATATCTCGGACAAGATCAAAATTGGGTCATCCTGGGTCAAAAACTAGGCCAGGGGTCAAATTTTAGAAATACCTTGTATGGACTTTAGAGGCAACATTTTTTGCCAATCAACCTGAAAATTGATCAGAATGATTGTCTTGATGATATCTCGGACATGTTCGAAATTGGGTCATCTTGGGTCAAAAACTAGGTCATAGGGTCAAAATTTAGAAAAACCTTGTGTGCACTCTAGAGGCCACATTTTTGGCCCAATTAACCTGACAGTTGGTCAGAATTATTGTCTTGATAAAATATTGGAAGATTTATAAGTCAGGTCCTTCAGGGTAAAAAAAACTAGGTCACAGGGTCAAATGTTAAAAAAATCTTGTGGGCACGCTAGAGGCTTTATTTTTTGCCCAATTAAACTGGAAATTGGTCAGAATTATTGTATTGATGATATCGCGTACATTTTCAAAATAGGGTCATCTGGAGTAAAAAAACTAGGTCAGGGGGTCAAATCTTAGAATAACCTTGTGTGCACTATAGAGGCCACAATTTTTGTCCAATCAACATGAATTTGATTCAGAAAGATTGTCCTGAACATGCTCAGAATTTTTGTCCCCTTTACATCTATGAAGAGTTTGAATATGGGTCAGATGGGGTCTTGAAATGGGTATCTAGGTTAAATCTTAGTATAACTGCATTTAGAGGCTAGCTACATCATATACAGAAAGCTATTATCTCAGGTGACCGCTCCAGGGCCGATGGCCTTCTTGTTTGTTGTTTTTGAGAGAGTTAATTTATTGTGTATTCATTGCCATAATGTACATAAATGCAAGTTATTAGTTTCAATCATTTATTGAATAGCTCTTCTGTCTCCCCGTGCAGAATATTCTCTATGCAAATCTGCTGTACATTTCAATGTCTTTAACTCATTAACGGGCTGCGGCCTTAGCGCAGTTGGTAGCGCATCCGCCTCTCATTCGAGAGGTCCTGGGTTCGATACCCGGCCGCGGCGAATACCCTGTCTGACAAAATTGTCACCCACCAATGGGTTTGAAATCGTTAACCTAAGTGGGCGAGCAGCTGGAGGCTCGGTAAGGGTGTTGTGGTAGTACTGGTTTGAGAAACAACAGGAATCCATGGGTAGGTGCTCCAGCTGCCGCGATATGACCCTGGTAGTTGAAAACAGTAAAACCCCAATAAACTCAAACTCAAACTTAACTCATTAACAGAGAACATTTTCTGTATCTTGTCCAAATTCAAAGATTCTGCAGACAACATTTTTTATAGACATACAACAAGTGATAAAAGCAAAGCTTTCGTCTTGTGGGGCATCAATATATGGGATAGGGTTAACTCATAACCACAAAGCAATTTCTTTATTTGCAAAAATGAATCATGATTTTGATGACCCATAAATACATTAGAAAACATTGAACGGAAAGAAGAATTGTAACTTTATCCTTTTCCTCAACATTTAACATGTACTTACATATATACAAAAGGTCCTTGTTATATGAATATATTTCGCTGAACTTGTGACAGATACAGGTAAATGGTTCTAGCACCATATTACTATCTTGCAGAGGTGACTTCAACTCTTTTTCAAAGAGGACCAGGGACCCATTTTACTAAATGAACTTAGCATTATTTTTGTGTAAATTTGAACATAACTCAATCTGAGTGGTCTTGATTGACATGAAGCATGATTCTCTTTCAATCAAATGTCTTGTTACATAATTTACAATAAAAATGTTTGAAAGTACGCTTGTAAAATGGGGCCTTGGTTTTGATGTTTCTGTGAGAGAAAGCTTGGTAAAGCATTGATACTAAAGAGGAACATTCTAAAAACCAGCATTTTCTCCTTTCCCCTCACCAAAATTTATCTTCCCTTATTTTGTTGTCTGCAGCTGCTTTTGAACTAGAGCAGTCAAAAATTTTGTTGTTTAACCTTTTCTCAAACAAGACATTTAGAATGGCTTCTCTCCCTCTTATCATAAGAAGGGGTAAATATATTCCAAATTTGTTATTTAAAATCCAAACCTATGTTGTGTGGTACTTATTGCTATGGTCTCATCAGGATGATTGCAATAAATACCAACAATATAGAGTTTGATAGCCGACATTGAAACATTACATTTCGAAAGTCGACATACCTTTCTTATCTGGAGCCGTCAGTGAAAACTGAGGTAATTATTTAAACCCTTTCCAAAGTGGAAATATTTTTTTGGTTGACCAATTTGAAAGCCTCTGCAGACAAAAAAATAATGCAGTGTACATAATGATTAGATTTACATATTACAGAGAATATGGAGATAAAAAGAGGAAGTGCTGATTGTAAATCAACATTTCCTTCTTTGGTCTCAATTTTTCTGTATGTCTTTGTCATTCAGGGAATATGATCAATGGTTGATGAAAGTTTGTTGCTTTTCCTCTATGTTTTCAAATAGTGACAAATATTTAGACTTGTAAGGTGCATTGTATATACATTACCACAGATGAAATTTAGAATTGGTGAAATTGAAAGAAATTTTTGGAAAACATTGTTGGGAATGAAGAAATTGATTGTGACAAGCAATTTCTTCGTTTCACACATTTTTTCCAATCATCAAAGTTAAAAAATGTACTGTTTCAATCAATTTATCTTCAATTTCGGACAGGACTGAAATATTTATGTGACCATCGAAGACGGAACATATGAGCTGCGATGCGATAAACGGGGAATTTGGTACATGCAAAAAACAAAGACGCAGATCAGCTTCGCAGTAATTAACCGCGTATCTGATCAGCGTCCATGTTTTCGCTTCTAGGAAAGAACAATCTTTTGTATTCATCAATACAAAATTTCAACACTGTAACCATTTTCTGTGGCTGCCCAGACTCATTTGAGTTGGAATCCCTGAATTGCAATTTTTCTCATGTCAAGGCTCATTATCGATCACTGTGTTGTTCAGAGCCGCATTCTTTAGATCAAGATTTTTTAAGATTTCTTAATGTGTTTTGAATAAAGCGTTTTTAAGACCGAGACTTTGACCGAGCTGTTCTGAATGCTCCATATTTATACAAATGAGGTCATTATGACGTCATTTGTATAAACTATGGAGCATTCGGAGCACCGCGGTTTATGAACTACGGAGTGTTCGGAACAACTCGGTCAAATGTCTTTAAATTGTTTGTACAGAGTTGACCGAGGGGTTCCGCATGAAGTATAGGGTAATGGTGCCTCCCATTGAGCGTCTTAAAAATCTTGCTCTGAAGAACGCTTAATCCTAAAATATCTTAAGAAATCTCAAGATATCTCAAGAAATCTCGCTCTAAAGAACGCAACTCAGGCATGTTGAATTGGAATTATGTTGTGGGTAGTGAGAAAATTGCTCGTTACAATTGCTCCAATTTGATGGGAGTTGCAGACAACAGGATAATTTTTGTAAACAGGAGAAAAAGTGATTGTAATACAGCTTTCAGGAAATATTGATGAAAAAGAAGAAACTACTGATACATCAATTTCTTCTTTTCTCCAAGCCAATTTGACAAGTACTGTAAAGGTAGATTTGTGTACATTAATATTGAACTTTATTGGACCATAGGGAATTGATAATAAATATTGAAATTTAATTGTAAAAGTCTTTATTTTTTCACTTACAATTTTTTTCATCTATCAACCCTTTCTCAAACAGAAAAAAATGAGGGTGATCAAATTTAATAGCTGCTGCAGATGACACAATAACTTTTGATTGATAAAGAATTTGCACACATTATAGCTATAAAAATATTGAGGCAAAAGAAGAATTTGATGTCTTTATCAACAGTTTCTTCTGTTGTCTCAATGTTTTCCAAAGACTTCCATATCCTCATGACTTGTACTGTAGGTACAGAATGACCCTTTCCTGAACCCCAAAATTTTAGACTGGTCAAATTAGAGATATGTTGGAAAAGACTTTATAAATACACCATAGAAAATATTGAAGTTAAAGGGAAAATTGATGATTGTCAACAATTTCTTCTTTTCTCTTAATATTTTATATTTGAATTCAAAATACATTCTGAATGTATTTCCGATCTGTTGAGAGGCATTTAGTTCTGTAGTCTCTCAGTAGCTCCACTGGCCTTCAGGCCAGCGGGCTATTGTCATGGCGGTGTGTCTGTCGTCCGTCCGTCTACTTTTTCTTTAAAAATCTTCTTCTCAGAAACTACTGGATGGATTTCAATTAAAATTCACATGAATGATCATTGGGTGACCTTCTCTCAGATTCCTTCAAAGAAATTGGATTGAATCAGAAGTACCTTAGTTACATGCCCTTGAATGTCAAAATTAGCTGGTTTTGACTCTATTTTTACTCTAAAATCTACAAATATTGAACTATCAAGACAAAACTTTGACAGAATGTTGGTGACTATAGATCTTGCCTTGGTATAATTTTCAGCTTGATCTGAATTTTACATCATGAGTTATGTGCCCTTGAAATTGACAAAATTGCCTTTTTCAGCTCTATTTTGACTTTGTTTTCACTATAGCAAATACAAATATTTACCAATCAAGACAAAACTTTGACAGAATGATGGTTACTATCAGATCTTGCCTAAGTATAATTTTCAGCTTCATTTGAATTTTACATCATGAGTTATGAGCCCTTGAAATTGACAAAATTACTATTTTCTGCTCTATTTTGACTTTGTTTTCACTCTAGCAACTACAAATATTGACCAATCAAGACAAAACTATGACATAATGTTAGTGATTATAAGATCTTGCCTTGGTATAATTTTCAGCTTGATCTGAATTTTAGATCATGAGTTATGAGCCCTTGAAATTTCGCAAAATTGCCATTTTCGGCTTTATATTCACTTTTACAACCATTAGTATTAACTAATCAAATTGATACAGAACTTTCACTGAATTTTACTGACCATACAATATTACTTGCTTGTAATTTTCAGCTTGGTCATACATTTGCTTGTTTGAGCAGCCTGAACCTCTGAAATTGCATTCAACAAGACTAACAGTCAGGCCTGTGGAGCGCTTCCAGACCACCAGGGCTGTCTAGTTTTCATTTGTTCCAGACCGAATCAAAACTGTTCCAATTTACCTAGGTCTTAACCCTTTCCCAAACAAGACCTGGTTTTGACGTTCTTAATGAAAAGACTTGGGAAAACATTGAGACAAAAGAAGAAACTGCTGTAAATCAGCAGTTTCTCCTTTTGTCTCAATATTTTCTGAGCTATATCATACACAAATCTCATCTCTATCAACACTCATTTTGTCATCTGCAAAGGCTTTCAAATAGGATCACCCTAAAATTTTGTCTTTTGGGAAAGGGTTAAATGGAAAAAAATTAGATTGTTCCATTTTCACAGCAAATCATGACCATCAATCTGTGGCATCACATAATACATTTTTAATATATATCCAGTGGGAGTAATCCCTATCAAAGCTTTGTATGTCATAATATGAGGTTTTTAAGGTATATGACCCATCATTAAAAACACCATTTTCTAGCCATTGGACATGCATCAAATTACACAAACTTGTAAATACACTTCAAATAAGTTGATTCACCGTACCAGATTTCAAGATTATGCTTCAAGAAGAAAATAATTTACAAATATCTTTTTACTCTATATTCATATGCAAGGGAGGTAATTTATAACATTTTTGTCAAATATTTCCAAAACCCATTACCAAATGGCGAATTTTTAGACTAGTCCAAATTCAAAGATGATGCGGACAACAATTTCAAGTGAATGAAATTTTGAATTTTTTAGTCTCTTTGGGTAGAAAACATTGTGGGAAATGAAGAAATTGCTTGTCACAAGCAATTTCTTCATTTTCAACGATGTTTTCCAAAGCCATTATCTTGTGGGGAGTCAAAAGGAGTCACTGTGTGGTAATGGGATAATAATGCATCGATTCAAAATTCTAAACTGTTCAAAATGATTATGTTTGTGTTTGGAATGGAAATATAACACAGTTTAGGATTTACTGGCACTTTTCAAATTTCGCCCCTGGCTCTTTTGTGCTAATGATGGGTTGTATATGTTAATTAGATTTAAAACAAACCAGATTTATTAGCAGGGTTCTCCGCAGAATATTTTGAAGCCTTAGTGGCAAATTATAGGGCAGGTACATCTATTGGAAACCTTGAAACGCAATGTGTTCATGCAAATAATTGTGAATAAAAACATAATAGGAAAACCATAATGTTTTTTACAGAATTATTACATTTTAATTTATAAGAATGCATTATTTATCAATTTCTGGCATTTAATTCCTCTGAATGTCTCTATTTGGTGACCAATTTGAAGACATTAAGCTGTAGGGGTAATTTTGAAGCTGTAGTGGCATTGCCCTAATTTACATGAAGCTGTAGTGGGGCCGATACAGCTTATTGGGCTGGGGAGAACACTGATTAGATAGCGACTCGGGAAAGAGAGGTCTCTGTAAACAGTTCCGTACAGTCTATTAAGAGGGGTCAGTGCAAAACTATTGTAATTACATATTTTCAAGAAATTCACATTTATGCATTTTCTGAATCTTTAGGAAGGAATACATCATGTGTTCTAATATTCAAGTCTGTATACCTAAAAAGATATTTGAATTTTAAAAACATTTTTTCCTCTCTAACTCTGAGAAAGTCAATAAGTTTTTTCCATCTCCTGTAAAATTTTACAAAATGTAGAACTTTACAATAGTTTTGCACCAAGACCTTGATTATAACTTTGGGATTCAGATACTTTGACTTGAATTTCTTTGGCATATGCTTTTTAATCAATGTTTGTGTACAGGCCAGTCAGAAAAGAGAGTTTGGATACAAATAACTGATCCACCTATCACAAATACCACCACAGGTTGACTTATCGATATGAAACGTATCCAAAATGTCCCCAAATAAAAGTCCCAATATAAATTGCATGAGAACAAAAAAGAATTTGTCGATTAATCTCAAACTTCAGGGCTGGCCCTTCATTCCATGTTGACCGCTTTTCTGTTCCAGTCTGTGTTGTTTGCTGATGGCCATCGTCCATTTCATCAAATAGACCCTCAAATATATTTGTTTGTTTGGAATCTGTGTATACATGTATAAAACATAATTTTTTGAACAGTTTGGTCACTCGTATGTTAAAACAGGCCTGTTACATAAGACTCAGGCTTCAAGTTCAACAAATGTTAAACATCATTTTGTAGTTTCGTCACACATTTCGGTTTGCGTAGATACAGAACATGTTTCCCTTTGAGCAGTTTGAGTTTCGATTGTCACGGAACGTCTATAAGTAAGCTCTGTTTGCTAGGCTTATCTAGAAGCTAAGAACAATCTTGCCACAGTAATCATGAAGGTACAGTGATGACACTTCAAAGTACACTTGATGAATTCATACATATGGTTTCTTGTACTTCAGGGTATTGTTCATCTTCGTCTTGTTGTACGGTGGTTTGTGGTGGTGGTTGCATGTCATCTGTGTCACATGGGCTAATTGTCCTAAATCTGGAATAAAAAGTAACACTTAATCAAGTAACACTTAATCAATTGATTTTAGAGTTATGATTATTCTACTTCCATGCAGAAATCCTGAATTTTAGTATGAAAATGAAATAATCAGACAACAGAGGTGGGTTCGTTTATTTACCCACTGAACACCATCTGGATCTGAAACTGTAACCCACTGAACACTCCTTTTGTCTCAATATTTTAGTCGCTATAATTCACAAATATTCTATAGATCTATATAGATGTCACCACACATTTATATCTTCTGCAGCAGCTTTTAAATTGAACAGTCTGATATTTTACAGTTCGGGAATTATTCAATATTCATGGCAATATATCAGCTATACTGGCGTAGGAAGACGGGGGCCAGCCCCCCCCCCCCCCCCCCCCCCCCCCCCCTCCCCCAATAATTTAGAAAGGGCCCCCCCAATAATTCACCCATAAAAAAGATTTTCCTTCACGAAAGGTTTAGGTATAAAATGCTGTCTGAAAGTGCCCAGATTGAAGGAAATGGCTTCTTATTCAATTTTTTTTTTTTGGGGGGGGGGGGGGGAGGCATGCCCCAAGACCCCCTAGCAACGATACGCACGGTCGGTTTCCATTCATTTAAACATCCCCCCATATTGTAAACCTTCCTACGAGCTCCTATGAGCTATAAACAACTATAAACAGATTCTGACTGTTGAAGATTTTTCACGATTTTTCACGAAGCAACCGTCGATGAAATGTTCTGAGCATAGACGAGTGTCGTTGTATCTGAAGTCTTTCTCCGCTAGTTTGATTCGACGAATCCAAGCAGACATAATTTTCTCATGCGTTAGTAACCTATGCAAAGAAATTTGACGTCCATAAAGTTACTTTCCCCGATAATTAGAGCAAACAGTGAAATATTTTTTGTCTTTGCGTACTTTGATTGATTTGGCTTCTCCTATCTCCAATCGATAGAGAGTACGATAGGGGAGATAAATATTGTGATCGCAGACAGGGCTATAGTACGAGCTCTGTGATTGGCTATCGAAAAAAATAGGGGTCTACCGATAAAAATAGCGGTCTAGCGTTAATTTTACCGGTAGACCGATAATTCAAATAGTGGTCTACCCTTATTTTACTGGTAGACCGATATTTTTATCGGTAGACCGGTAAAAATATAAGGGTAGACCGGTATTTTTAAGGGTCTACCACTATTTTAATTACCGGTCTAGCGCTATATTGACTTTAGACCCTTTTCGCGCGCCATAGGAAACGCTAATAACAAACATTTAAATCTTCTTCTTCTGCCTAAACATTTAATGTGCTACTTCATACAAAAAATCAACATGCTTTTAATCATCTGCAGCATATTTTAATTCCAATCAGTCTAAAATTTTGTCTAAAACATGTACTATAAACGTTTGAGGGGCGTTTAACCCATTACTGCACAGTGGTGCCTTCTGACTCCCTTCTAAGAAAAAGCATGGGAAAACATTGTGGAAAATGAAGAAATTGCTAGTGACAAGCAATTTCTTCATTTTTCACAACGTTTTCTAACCCAAAATAGAAAGAATTTTGAATTTTCTTCAACTTGAAATTTTCGTTTGCAACATCTTTCAAATTGGAATAGTCAAAAATTTTGCCGTCTGGTAATGGGTTAAAGAGTACCTGCGTATACAAGCGTTGTTCTCTAATATAACTATAGCATGTTAAGGTAGAATATCCGTAATGTGGCCATTTTGAAATTAATATAACATCGGCTTTCTTTCGAGCGGCGTCGTTACATATCCAAACCTATTCGGGCGCGGTCGTAAACATTCGGCGGGGGAAAGTTCCACCGCCGAATGTTTTCGACGTCGCCCGAATAAGTCCGACGTCGTGCGACTCTCATTAGGGGTAGATTTCCTAAAATTGTAAGAGAACAGTAAGAATTCTGATAAGACTACATAATATCATACCGATCTGAACCCATGGTAGTCTTAAGGTTGTCCACCCCTTATGAGATTAGCGCGACGTCGGAATTATTCGGATGAAGTCGTAAACATTCGGCGGTGGAATTTTCCACCGCCGAATATTTACGACCTTGCCCGAATAGGTTCGGATACGAAACGACTCCGCTCGAAAAAAAAAAACCGATGTTTTATGAATCCCAAAATGGCCACATTACGAGTATTCTACCTTTATCCTTCTAAGAGACTATTTACCAGATTCTGACTCAAACGTTCCAGTGTCGGAAATTGTCGAATATTGTCGAAAATTCATTTACGGAATGAATCATTTGATTAATTAAACCTCTCCCAAACGACAGGCTTTCATGATAGTCCAACTTGAACTGAGTTGCAAATGGCGAAATGGCTTCTGACAGAAATGAAATTCATATTTCGTCTCTGCTTTTCGAAAACCACGTTGCTGCAGCTTGTTTTAAGCTGCGGATACGTGGTTTTCGAAGAAAAGCAGCGATTTTCTCTTTATTAGTGTAGTATTGTTTAGATATGATTCTGATTATCAGAATTTTGTTTTGTCTCAATGTTTTCCGGAGCATTTCATATTAATAGAGACATCAAATCTATGCCTTGCTTAGGATAGTTTTAATCATACTTTGTATCATAAGCCACAACAAATTCAACCCAGCATGGTTCTTCAAAAATATTGGGGATTTCATTATCGCTGAATGTCTGAAGGGTGAAAGTATTGCCAAAAATTAACAAGATGCTGTATTTTCGATATATCGCTAACAAGTCAACTAAAAGTACCAAAAAATTGAAAGCCAATCATATCCCTGTAATTTTTCACGGGACCCATGCTAGTCTGTCAAACATGCGAACAGGTAAAATCACTTTCAAGAAATATACTAAAGGAAAAAAGAAACGCAACAAAAATTAAATTGGATCATATATTTTGTTTTTGTTTTTCTCAAAATCACCTTAATTCGAGTACTTTTTTCAATGCATAGTAAAATTTCATCATTTGACTTTGTAGTGTCAAAATTTCACCAAGGTAACAGGTTGTGCGTGCCATAAATATACGTTTAAATGAGAGGGGTTTGGTGTCAACGTTAAATGTGTTCTTGCACGCAATCCAATTTGACGTTTAGGATTCCTGACAGAAATTTGATTGCTGTACTGTCCATGTATAGCTTCGACAATTTTTCTCGATAAAAGAACTTGCTTCCGTAGGTAAAATAAGCGAACGTTATATAGTACTGACGTCGTGACGTTAGACGTTGACGACCGCTTTTCGGGCGACCGTCAGTTGTTCCGTTCGTTTTAAGACGTTATCACAAGCAATATTTTGTCAAACGATGTACACCAAAGTCAGCAGCAATTGCGGGTTGAGATGTTCCATTCTTAAACATCGCAATTGCTACTGGACGCCGTCTTTGAATAAGTCCCAAAATGATATGACGGATTAAATCCAAGCGAAAATCATTGCCTTTTATCGAATCGACGTGCATCTACACAAATCAAAAGAGTTTTATGTAAAATTTGAGTATGTAAAGGTTTGCGCGTGAGAAACCTGTGAACGTCTATATTGACGTTATCTCACAGGTAAGACAGGTTCTAACGTAAACACAAAGATCAATATAAAGATACAGTTCCCTGTAAAAACCAGTAACAACTTTGACTCAATAACATAAAAGAATTAAGAGAAATAACAAAAAATAGTTGTTGCGTTTCTTCTTTCCTCTAGTTTATATACTGAAAGGCAAAAGTAACTTTACACCTGACTTTCATTCGATTTATCAAACCCTAATCACAGTTTGTGAAATTACTTGTGTTATACGTATAAATACGCCATTTTGCAAGAACAATGTGGGGTAGAAGAGAGTGTTTAGCCTTTCTTGACGCTGGTATTACCACGGCATTAATAAAGGGGTCAAATTGAAAAATCCAGGTAAAGTTTTATTATATCTTTTATAACAAAAAGGATATCATTTTATGCTAAAATTTATCAAATGTCAGTATTTCATTGTCCCTATGTGTATTATTGCCTGCAAAAAAGAACTCGTGTATGGATGAGGTCAGCCCTCTGATCTTGAGCTATTCAATTCTTAAACAATCGTCCCGTAGCACACACTCTATTTCATGCACGTTCTTGTATCCACACGTCTTCTATCGCTTATGACACTAACATGTAACCTTTTCTCGTCAGAAAAGAGGGGCTAACTCCAATCTACGTGTGCTCAAAATGCTACATAAGGTCAAATATGGACGTTTTTGACGTTGACGTCATGTTACTGTATAACTCTAGGGGTCTGGCTACCGAACATCTAGCACTAAAATCAATGTTTCAAATTCGACAACGAACAATTCTACGGCTCCACTTACGATTTCACGCATCTTTACTGCAGCTTCCGGCAAAAACGTAACGTCACGTCACGTTGATGCTAAACACGAATTTATCGGTCTTGGTTATGGAAACTCTCATTTTTCGACCCCCTAAGTGTTAAAATGCGTTCAAGAAGTTAACGATTGATTGACGGGTGCAGTTCACTAGCATAGAAACTTAAAATTTCATCCTGGCTCTCTCATCATGCTTAATGCCCTGTTTTTGTCGTCGTCGGATTTTTTTCCTGTTCCTGGTAACTGGAATACAACTCTGGCCTTTTGTGTGGCGACCAACAAAGATCAAACATGCAAAAAATAATGTCACTTTTTACAACACCATTGTGTGGGTGGGGTATTTTGGTATTTTAACGATATGCACGTGCAGATTGATGTAATGTCAATGAAACGGATGTGTTCATTTAGAATATCAAAACATAACTGTGAAAACATATGGTCGTGAAAATATCATAAATATGCTTTGAAATTAGGAAAATAGAATTATTCTAAAACTGTAAAGTTACTTTTGCCTTTGAGTATATGAATTGGGTATCTTGTAGGTCTATGGCTAGATTTTTTCGGTCCGGTGAAATCTGCACCAAGTTCATTTAGTTTTTTTTTTCTAAATTAAGGTAGAATCCCCGTAATGTGGCCATTTTGAGACTCATGAAACATTGGATTTTTCGAGCGTCGTCGTTACGTATCCGAACTTATTTGGGCGCAGTCGTTTAGCATTCTACGGTGGAAAGTTCCAACGCCGAATGTTTTCGACGTCGCCCGAATAATTTCGACGTCGTGCGAATCTCATTAGGGGGAGACTAACTTAAGTCGGTATCGTTATTTTTACTTTCGCGTATTTCTAGTAAAGTTTACGGGGAAATGTACATCAATTCAAAATTAAAAGGTTTCACTAAAATTCTTTTTGACCCTATAATAGGCACACGCTTATGCAAACCCTGGCTGTTCATATAACGATGCTCTGATGCATGAAATACATATAGCTTGAGCCCCTTTACAAGAAACGGATAACAATGTCTTAGGAGACGATATTATGATTGATGTTATATGTAATAATTCAAAGTCAACCACATGACCGCATAAATCGTAGAATATCAACCATTTTCTTCCAAAACCTCGTAACAAAAGCTTAAGCTGTAGTTTTTGTGTTGGCCTATGGATGAGAAATAGCGATATATTGTATTTGAATATAGAATCTACGCCCTTCCCTACATCATTTATAACGCTGCTTTTCAACAAAAACCTCGTAACTGCAGCTTACAACAAGCTGCAGTTACAAGCTTTTTGTTGAAAAGCGACGATAAGATAGTATGAAACCAAAGAAAATGGCCAAACGTGCTAATCATTACAATTCGATTTTTCATTTTCAAGATTTTGAGAATCTTGTAAGTTTTGTTACATCCGTTGCTATAGTAACGCTTAGCACCAAGACGAAAGTCATGGCAACGTGACAACAAAAGGGTTCGACCATTTCTATGACAACTTTGAAGAAGAGGAAACAACACAGAGGAAACAAGAATAAAATAAATAATAAAAGATGGAAACGGTTTATAAACTTGGTAAGTCTTTCGTTTTCTAAATTAACCTGGCTCAAGTTCTTAATAAATGTATAAAGTTACCCCGATAAATTGAGCCATTATCTTGCACTGTGATTAAAGAGAGATTTCATGAATATTTTTTCATACACTTTACTTTTATATTATCTGAGAGAGTATAATTTTGTTCTTATGAAAATACTGAAATTTTCAAGTCAAAACATTGCGCCGTTTACGAGAAGTATAATATACTACAGTACTTATTCTTATTACAATTTTGCACTTATTAGTTCAAGAGGTTCCACACCTGCAAGATTCGAACCGATTCGTGCAAAATTCGAACCGTCACATGCAAAATCTCAGTAGTTTAAAGATTATGTTGTTTACATTGGTTAAATTTGTACACATTTGTCAAAATATCGTGACCGGACTATTTAGTCTTTGTGCGAAAACCGAAATAACACTTAAATGAATGACCGTTGAAGAATGTTGGAAATTATGAAATCGGTCCGGCATTTGAACACTTCCGGAAAGACATCATCAGACTCGGAAAAAATGCGCGCGAATCATTTACAAAGGTCAATCAACGGACTTCTTGCAAATCATCCCTTTCCAAAACGATGGAATTTTAGACTGGTCCAAATAAAAAGCAATTATTTTCTTTTACTTATGTTTTAGTCTATACCCGCAGAACACACTTCCGGATGCAAAAATATTGGATTTATGGGAAATCAACATTGTATACATGAACATTGTTACTAAAACAGTCACAAATCGACATTATCAAAACGATGCTCCCTAAATATGTGGAGAAAACAATGACGTGCATTCAATGTACAGCGATAAAGAGCACGTGCAATCAACATTAAAACGCTTTGGGTTCGAGAGTATTGTTACCAAAACGCTTTGGAATTGAGAGTATTGTTACTAAAAATAACAAATACTAAAGTTTGAGCGGCGTTTTAAGACTCCAAGGACGACATCCGGAGGCTGTTGTGTGCGGGGGGGGGGGTCTTAGATGAAATAACCTACTTGGTTGCAGAGGAAAGAAATCAAGGTTATTATAAGTGAACAATAATCTATGTGAATAACATGAAAAGCAATCGGGAAGACGAATCGTGGGCAATTTCTTCTTCTCCTTTTATATTATGTTTGTCTTGGCAAGGGACGCCAAACCAGTGCCTAAGTTGGAAAGAGTTGAATCAATATACATCTACGTACATGTATATTCAAAGCATATTTGCTTTTCAACAAAAACCTCGTAACTGCAGCTTAATACAAGCTGCAGTTACGAGGTTTTTGTTGAAAAGCGAGGACGTAATTTTCCAGGTCTGGTCGTCATAGTTGCAGTGCTGCATGTGCAAGGGCGATGTACCATTGGCTCGATTCACGAACACGCTAACAAGTGTCTAACAGACAATATGATGGATGAAGGGACGGACTTTCTCGTGCCTATACTGAACGGGTCTGCCGGGGTCGTCAACTTCTGCAAGTAGGGCAAATGGTTTTGTTTGATTTCTTGTTTGGATTGCACGCTTATACCTCACGATAAATGACCTGGCAGAGCAACCCATGCTAATCGAATGGAGTGCTTTGCCAGTTCAATTCTCGCCCGCTATACAAGTGTCTAACAGACAATATGATGGATGAAGGGACGGACTTTCTCGTGCCTATTGTGAACGGGTCATCCGGGGTCGTCAACTTCTGCAAGTAGGGCTAAATATTATCTAAATACGAAGTCGGTGTATTGCTGAAGTTCATATCCATAACTGTTACTGATATTGTCACAAAGCAAATCCTTTCGAAGCCGACACGTGTCTACTTGTCCTAGAAATTATCAAATAAGCACGAGCTATTCTTTGTACCTCCCTCCACGTTAAAGGGGCTCATTCTATGTCTTTATGCTTCCGAACTGTTCGGGAACTCATATTTGTGCATGGAAAAACAATTAGCAATGCATACAAACCTCAATCTCGGCGAAAAACATCTTTCCTTTGCTATAGATCAATCCTTTACAAGCGTGTTTACACATTCTATTTTTACTTCAAAACAAGACAAGGTCAAGGTCAACGAGACACACCTCCGCGGTATTAACACACCGTAAAACCGGCTGTGTCGATGACTGTGACCTTATTTGCGAGGAATACGTGAAAAGGTTTATGTTGTACAAGCACTGAACATTTATACGCGTATTTATCAACTATAGAATACCAAAGATCCTTTTGTTTATTTATAAAAGTAAATTCATTTGACCTACCATGCACATGACATCAGATGCCGAATCTGTCTTCGCTGACTTTCTACGCAGCCGGTTGTACGGTGTGTTAAATCTCGCTGAGCACAGATGACGTATCTCTGGCGTAATTGATTTTTGAAGGTTGGGCATATGTAGCCGTTACAAAACAAAAACAAGGACGACCAGCATGTTATTAATTGACTTGGATTTTAATACTTAATAAAGCTCGTGGAGTGCTAACAATGGACATAAATGATCTACCCCTTCAGGGGTACATCATTTTTCAAAACTGCACAGAAAACGGGTGCGTGGCTATGTATATCCGTGACATAAACTGACCGGCAGTGCATTTATGTGAAATATAGTGTCGATATTTTCAAATATACTGCAATTTCATTGGCCCAAAAACTAGGACGAATACAAATGACCACATAAAGGACATTGTACTGGTCACAAATGTGGAAGGATATTTCTTCTATTTTTCCTATTCTGCCAACATACCACTAAGACTCTGAAAAGCCGCCCATGGGGTCATTATACGACGGAAATTGTATTCATAGAATCGCCATGTGACGCTCGAGAACGGTTGGGTTCAACGCCTGTCTGAATTAAAAAATAATGAATGGATGAATAGAATGTATGTATATGATTTATAATTAGGAAATTTATTAACCAGCAAGGTTATATGGCGAACAGCAATGTTGTTGTCCGTAAATGTTTGGGTCAATAGAGATTTCCCTTAATGCGGCAAAGTTTTAGACCTGAACAAGTTGAAAAATATTGCATATATGAATTTAACATGAAACATTATGGACAATGGAGAAATTGCTAGTCATAATCAATTTCGTCATTTCCATTAAGTATACCGCGACTATTATTTTGTAGGGAGTCATAAGGAGTCATTGTGTGGGAATGAGTTAATGTGGCATTTTTGAGATTATCGAAACTCCTGGAATGTTTCGACGAGGAAAACATACCGCATATATCCGACGCCGAATGTTAACGAACAATTCCGACATAATAATCTTCGAAAATAGTTAACCTGTGGAATCAGCCTTTTCATAAATGGTTTTAATAGACAATTCAAGCCATTTCATGAAGTGAAATGGTCAAAATTGCCATATTCGTGTTAACCCTTAATTCCCAAACAAGACCTGGTTTTGACGTCCCTAATAGAAAAGGCTTGGGAAAACATTGAAACAAAAGAAGAAACTGCTGATACCCAGCAGTTTCTCCTTTTGTCTCAATATTTTCTGTGCCATATTGTAAGCAAATTTTATCTTTAAGAACTTCCGTTTTGTCATTTGTGGCAGTTTTTGAAGTGGGACACCCCAAAATTTTGCCGTTTAGGAAAGGGTTAAAGAGACACTCCATAGATATTTTTTCATGAAAAAAACTCTTTTTTTATCTGAAAGAGCATATTTTTCTGAAAGATAGCAATTAAACGCATTAGAATAACCAATTTTGGCATCAAGTCATTCTTTAAAAAATGAAATGAAAATATGATGTTTCTTTAAGGTTCTGGAAGTGAAATTGCTGTAATTTAATTATAATTAAGCTACAATACAAATAAACCAGCAGCATATATGTCTCTTTGGATGCAAACAAAGATGACGTAATCGCCGCCATCTTGTTACCTTATATGCAGACATGGGGTAATCATAATCAGTAATTTAATCGATTATTAATCGATTAACAAAGAGCAGTATTGGTGTATGCCAGTCTTCGCTTAGGCACAGGCTTGTCTTGAAATGTGGCTGTCTGAAATGCTATAAGGGACGTTTTTCCAGATCCTGGCTCAAATGTAATTTCATTAGTAAAGATATTTCATATTTTTTTTATTCTGTTCAGATTATGTATTTGAAGAGAACGAAAATGTAATTTTCCCCTGTTTATTTTTTGTTCCGCAAAAGCTTTTATTGGCGATTAATGATTAATAATTGATTACTTACCCCCTAATTAATGATTAATAATCAATTACTGAGGTATTTTTCAGTGAAAGTAATTTAATCGATTAATAATCAAGGGCGCATTAATCATTAATTTAATCAATTAATCGACCCCATGTCTGCTTATATGGCAAACTAATTTGCATATAAGGAGTATTCTATTTTTAGAACAGCGGTCATATTGGATGACCTACTTTATTGATTTTGTTTTTTAATAAATTTGGGTTTCTAATTTTAGACTAGCGTCCATTTTTGTATTTTGTTATATCTTAATTCTGGTAGGGGGTCTTTGACAACAGCGGCCATATTGGATGACCTACTTTATTGATTTTGTTTTGAATAAATATGGGTTTCTATTTTTAGACTAGCGTCCATTTTTGTATTTTGTTATATTTTAATTCTGATAGGGGGTCTTTGACATCTTTTCAACCTCCCAACATATTTAATAATAATGAAGAGTACATGTGTCTATAAATGATTCAAAAGTGCGCATGCGTCAATTCATGTTGAGACCCGATCCACTTCGAGAACAATATGTCTTTGTTAACGTGGCAGATGGCACCAGATGGTCTAACAATAGGGAGATCTATTTTTAGCTTTAGAACAATAGGACAGTATTGATTTTTAGGACGACGACCCGATCTGGCATCAATAACTCTTTGTTAACATGCCAGATGGTTCAACAATAGGGCGTTCTATTTTTAGCTTTAGAACAATAGGGCAGTATTGATTTTTTAGGACGACGACTCACTCTGAGAACAATAGGACGGTATTGATTTTTAGGACGCTTTAGGACAAAATGGAGGTATTAATTTGTTGTTACATGCAGTATATGAATTTGTTAGAAACTGTATTTGAAAATAAAATGACTTACCACGTGTTTTGTGTTTTATATCCATTTTTATATTCACACAATTTTTTTTACTAGCACACAAATACATTTTACCGGGACATTATAATTTAGATTCAAAGTTGAACATGTGATAGATACAATTAGAATATTCCGTCTGAATTGGTTTTTCTACAAATACTAAGATTTCAATCTGAGCGTTATTGATAAATGCGAGATATGGTCATGTACATTCTTACAATATTGCCTAGCCAGCCTCGTTCTGATATTGACCAATCAAATGAAAGAAAAAGGTGACGTAGTTTCTAAATATAGATACGTTTCTAAAAATAGATTTTTAGTGTAAAAAACGTCTGCAACATTTTTCGATATTGCCCTAAACAGTTCTGCCAAACTGCTTCAAAATTGAATCAAGATTCTCATTGTGTGTCGTTTTCAACATAATTTGACCAAAATATCGATTTTCTTTATTTTTGAACCAATCCATTTACAATCTTTATTTTTGGAAAGATCATGACGCGCTCATTCTAAAAATACTTACTTTGGTGGGTGTACGTCTTACCGTTTTCGAGTTATTAAGCTTCGAAGAATGTCACGTGGCCCCCAAAAAAGGCGCCAAATTCAAAATATCGATTTTCTTAAACTTTATGCCAATCCCTTTGAAATTACTACAAATCGAAAGATCCCGACACACTGATTCTAAAAATGTTTACTTTGATGGATGTACCTCTTACCGTTTTCGAGTTATTAGTGTTGGAAGAATGACACGTGGCCCCCAAAATGGCGCCAAATTCGAAATATCGATTTTCTTCAATTTTCAGTAAACCCCTTTGAAATTACTACAAATCGAAAGATCCCGACAAGCTGATTCTAAAAATGTTTGCTTTGATGGATGTGCGTCTTACTATTTTGGAGATAATGACATTTGAAAATGTCACGTGACCCAAAAATGGCGCCAAAATCTACTGTTTAAGCGCAAATTCTATTTATGTTAATATCTCAGTCATTTACCAACCGATTTTAATGATTCAGGTATCGATCGAAAGCTATGTTTATAAACTATACGATCAAATTCATACACCGGAAGTTTATTTATTTTTAAAGCCGGAAATGACGTCATACAAATAAAAAATAGCCTATTTCTCCCTTGTGCCTGTTTAGGATTAGTTTTGAAAGGGTCAGATATATACCTATCGACAGTTTCACAGAGCGCTTGAAATGAACATTTTCTATCATTGATGTTGGAATAAAACGGAACAAATCAGCGTATATATAGGTGGCACACCAGTGCAAAGTTTACGAGTCATA
>CAVMGG010001058.1:0-81433 GCA_963680895.1 Fragum sueziense | reverse complement strand
AACCGTTTCTATGGCAACCATCAACAATCCCCTACCAGACAGGATTTTAGATCCGAGACTTTCCGAGCTAATTAGGTCTTTGATTGAAAAAAATCATCTTAACTAGACTTAGAGAGAATATCACAAACTAGAATTAGAGAATCTTGTGTTCCATGCTTACACAGAATCCAACCAAATTCTTTATTAACCCTTTCCAAAACGACAAAATTTTAGGGTGGTCCGAATTCAAAAAGGTTGCAGATGACAAAATAAATTATATCAAAAGGAGAAAATTTGCATGTTATAGCCCAGAAAATATTGAGGCAAAAGGAGAAACTGCTGGTTATCAGCAGTTTCTTCTTTTGTCTCAATGTTTTCCCAAGCCTATTTTCTTATGGACGTCAAAACCAGGCCCCGGTTTCTCGAAAAAACTTAAGTATATTCTCATGAGAACATGCTAAACTTCAGAGGAATACTCTCCAACGTTGAAGGGTATTCGATTGAAGTTCACGTGGATTTCGTGCGATTTGAGCATGGTGCTCAGATTTGAGCATGAGAACGTACTTAAGTTTTTCGAGAAACCGGGGCCAGGTCTTGTTTGGGAAAGGGTTAAGAGGTAGATAAGGGAAAGGGTTAAGAGGTAGATAAGCAGCATTAACCCATTCCTACACGTTGACTCTTTTTATTCACAATGTTTTCTACCCCAAAAGACCCCCCCCAAAATTAAATTTCATTCATTTAAAAATTTTGTTCGAACTTTCTTTGAATTTGGAGTAGTCTTGTATTTTCCTGATCGGATAAATGGGTACAGTTGAGAACATCATGAAATTGACATTCTGAGTGGAATGGGAATGTTTTATGAGCGAATGAATGGATGAATGGAATGAGCGGTTGGAATGATTTTGTATATCTAAAAAATTGATAACACGCCCACGATAACGGTGCAACCAATCAAACGTGATCTTTAAATAGTAACAGCCTGATATTGGATTTACCAACATTATAGGTATGAAGATTTATCGATAAAACGCCCACGATAATATTTCGGCCAATGAAATGCCTTCTTTTTATAACAACCAATTAAACCAGTGAACGTTTATTGAGCGGTGTGAATGTTTATGAGCGTTTTGAGTGTTTTTGTGATCGGAATGAATGAACGCTGGAGTGGAATGATTTTGATCGGAATGGAATGGTATAAATGTCAATTTCATGATGTTCTCAACTGTAAATGCAAGTAGATTCAAAAGTATACGTATGAGACTAAAATATATGCATTGATGAATCTCTAAATCTCTAAAGAGATTTTAAAGTGACATTTCACAATAAATTTTACATAAATTTTACTTTTATTTTATCTGAAAAAGCATATTTTCTCATGAAAATTCTGAAAATTTTAAGCCAAAATATTGGACCGCTTACGAGAAATATATATTTTTGTGCTAAAATTAAACAAATTGTTGTGGACAACAGTTCAGATTTATATAGAATTTGTCAGTTCTGTCTCAACTTTAAAAGGCGTATTTTTCGCTTATAAATAAAAACTTTAAAAAAGTGATAGTATTTCTACGCATTAGAATACACAATCTTTGCATCAAGACATACTTTTAAAAAATGAAATAAATGTGAAATGTCACTTTAAAATAAAATTTTATGAACAGAAACATCTTTTCAAAATGGGTATGTATGAGATGGTAAGACAGAAGAATTATACACATAAAGACAGGCTGATACACACATACAACCCCTGCGAAAAAAGTTCATGAAGTTCATGAACTTTGATGAACTTTTTATGAATTTCATGAAATTGCATGAACTAGCATTAAAAATTCATGAACATCCAGTTTCATTAATTCAAAGTTGGTGAACTTTTTATGAAGTTGATGAACTTTGTTGAACATTTTATGAACTTCATGAACAAATAAACATGTTCATGAACTTTGAATTTCCTAAATTCATAGTTCATAAACTTTTTACAAACATTTTGAAAGTTGTTGAACTTATTATGTTTAGTTCATGTACCTCCATTTAAAGAAACAAAATAGGTCTGCATTTTAATTCCAAAGTTCCTGAAGGAGTCAACCATTTCATCGATAGATAACATATACCATTTCATCGATAGATAACATATGTTGGCTACTAAAATCAACAATTATAAAAAGTACCAATTCACAAACTAATAGCCAGGCTGTTTCAACCCTGACAAAGCAGTTTTGCATATATTTAAATTTCAATGATTTTGAAAATAGATGGAGAAATCAATAAGCTGTAGAAAGAACAGTTTAGCTGCTGACTAAATTATCTAAATAATTGCTAAGACGTCGCGCACGCTATTGCATCACTTTTCAAAAAACGCTACCCTCCGGGTTTATAACTAAATTTCGCAAGACCCATTTACCTTCTCATAACTTTGTTATATATCAAAATAACAGTAAAATTGTGATCTTTTTCAATGTCATGCTTTTTTCAACTCGTTAGTTTGTATAAATTTACTAGAGAGACTTTTTATTCGTAAATTAAGCGAAAAAACGTGTGTAACATGTAACATAAATGTACAAATGCGACGGATATTTGCAAAAATTTCTGTGGTTATTTAACGTGAAACACACAGAAAAATATATTTTATGATAATGGAGATGCTGTAGAATGTGTTGTCGCAAAGAAATCCAATTTCGATGTCGATTACGCAAATTATCTCAATTTGTTTACCAAAAATTGAAGTGTAACAATTAGAATTACGTCGCAGAAAAAATGACAATTTTCCTGAATATTTTGGTAATTAATGACTCAGATGCTACCAAACTTAATATAGAAAATACCATTTTTCTCTTTTTCTAAAATAGATAGAAGAAAGTCGGTTAGAATAATAAACGAAACAATTATTGCGTTAAATGCGTGTGGACAGAAAATGTTTCGGGTCGTTGAAAACGTCACTTTTTTACTCTTTAGATTTTAAAAAATACCAGTTCCTTTATTCATACAAAAAAATAATTTCAATGAGGAAATACCATTTTTTTCTTATTTAACATATTAAAATTTCAACGCAAAGTAATCCATAGTAAAAAAGATATTCGAATTTTTTACTATGGATTACTTTGCGTTGAAATTTTAATATGTTAAATAAGAAAAAAATTTTGTCCACAAGAAAAAAGATATTCGAATTTTTTCTTGTGGACAAAATTTTTTATAAACGTAAACTTTTTATTTAAAGTTAACTGAATATCATCTAATTGTCACATTTTTCAGACAAATAATAGAATGAATCAAAGTGGCGTTAAAGCTAAGAAAAGACAATGGACGGAAATAGTGGGATATTTCCTAAAATTGGGTCTTTTATTTATATATCACTTTAGTTTGTAAAGAGAGTAAACATTAAAAACACATCACAACCGTCTACGCAAAAACTTTAACGTTACGCAATGATTAGAATTGACGTTCGCTAGTTTGACGTTACATTTTAGTGCCGCAATACCGTGCGCGACGTCTAAACGACTGACTAAGGTCTATTTCTAGCTAACCTTCTGCTAAGCTACTTTTGTGATCATCCAGTGTCTATTAACCAGTGTTTGTGACAAGGAATCTCTGAACCTAAACAGAATTATAAATTGGCTTTGTAATGAATTTTTTCTATCAAATTCATGAAAAGCTTAAAAAGTTCTAGAACTACTGCGAATGTTCATGAACTAGGTCATGAACTAGTTCATGAACTTATCTATAAAGTACATTTAGGTTAAACTTCAAAGTCAAGGTCACAAGGTCAAAGGTCATGGTCTTAAATGAAAAGTCTTAGCATAATATATCCATTTGTGAAATGGTACATCTGTTTTTCATATAGTTCACAAGATACAGAATTAACTGGGTGAAATCAGACCTCCCAGTCTAATTTTATTCAAGTTTCCAGTCTATTACATGACATCACTTCCTGTTTATCAGAGAATTGGAGGGAATTTGCTTGTCTGACTTTTTTTCAAAAAAATTGTTTATTGTCATAATTTACATTCATATTTAAGAATAAGCAGGAGATAAAGAAGCTCACTGAACAGTTAAACCAAGTAAAGCAACATTGGTGAGTGTTCTTTTGACTAAATTTAACAAATTTAAATGTTCAGTTTTACAATTCCCCACCCACATATTGTGTAGTAAATAACTTAGTTCATGAAATTATGATGAAAGTTCATGAAACGCAAAATTTGCCTTTAATGAACTTGCAAGAAGTTCTTGAACTTCAGAAGTTCATGAACTTCAGAAGTTCTTGAACTTTTGTTGGTGAACTTCAGTGGTTCATGAACTTGCTGTTTCATTAACTTGGCTGACTTCCAAAGTTCAAGAACAAAAGTTCAAGAACTTCTTGAAATTCATGAAAGGCAAATTTTGCATTTCATGAATGTTCATCATAATTTCATGAACTTTTTCGCAGGGGTAGAGCTCTCAGAGATGGATTATGCTTCCAAAATAAGTGTTTGTTGGGAAAAAAAACAAAAAAACTTTAATTGACATACAAAAAAGGGATGAAGCTGGTTATATTCAACAAAGGGCAGTAATTCCATAAATACAATCTGCAGAGTTATGGTTCGTGTGCACTTTTCCTTAATCATATATAGTCTTTGAAAAAAGCATGGGCCTCGGCTATCTAAAGGAAATCATTTTCATGAAATTTTGTTGCGAATATTGAGAATTTGCATCAGATAGGGGGCTATATGCCTCCCTCTAAATACAAATATTTATATACCAACTAAAGATGTTTCAAAGACACACATATTTTTGTCTACAGGACAAGTGACTCCCCAGAGTTGTCTAAATCCTGGCAATGTCAACCATGATAATTCTTTAAAATATTGTGTCTGGAGATAACTCTCTAAAATCTCTTTTCCGTAATGTTATTTACTCCTTTTCCATAAGGTAAGGTTTATTACATAACATCATTTTATCCTTTTGCCTCAAAATTCTCTAGGCTATATTATACACAAATTCTTTCTTTATCAATATCTGTTTTGTCATCCACAGCAGCTTTCAGATTAAAGTTGTCAAAATTTGTGCTGTTTGCGAAAGTGTTAACCCATTCCCAAACAATGACACCTTTTTATGCCATACAAAATAAAGCCTTTAGAGAACATTGTGGAAAATGAAGAAATTGCTTGTGACAAGCAATTCCTTCATTTCCCACAATATTTTCTACCCCAAAGTAAAAAAAAAAGTAAGATTTTATTCACATAAAATAGTCGTCTGCAACATCTTTGAATTTGGTTAAGTCTAAAATTTTGTCGTCTGGCAATGGGTTAAAATCCCTGGCATGTCAACCCCTATAATCCTACAAATCTACCATAATTTTATACAGCGTCTGGAGTTTTCTCTCTAAAATCTCAATTTTGTGATTTATATAACACATTTTAAAAGTACCGGTAAGATTAAATTTAAGGTTTTAGTCCTTTCTGAAACAAGACCTGGTTTTGATGTCCCCAACAGAAATGGCTTGAGAAAACATTTATGAAAAAGAAGAAAATGCTGATACGTGTAACTAGCATTTTCTCTTCATTTGCCACTATGCTATATTGTACACAAATCTGTTCTTTATTAACATCAATTTTGTCGTCTGTAGAAGCTTTTTATTGGACCACCCTAAAACTTTGCTGTTAGGGTAAGGGTCCTGAGACATGCAACAAAAATGCCTATGTGATTATTTCCAGAATTATGTAAATTTTAATCGACTTTCCAATATGTTAACAGACATATAACCCATTCCCACATAGTGACGTTTTTGGTGTTGCAGTATGTAATTACTTAGGTCAGCTAGGTTCTGGTAAAAAAAAATTAAAGTGACAATTCAGATTTATTTCAGTGTTTCCGCTGACTTTAAAATTTGGGGGTAAAAACCATGATTTTTCAGCATGCTTGTACCCCCTCTATAAGAAACATAGAAGGCTGATGGCAAAATTTGGGGTAAACGATTTAATTTGGGGGTGAAAAAACCCCATTTTGGGGTTTTTGGAAACCCTGTATTTTTTCATATTTTACTTTTATTTTTATCTGAAAGAGCATATTTTCTTATGGAAATTCTGAAAATTTCAAGGAAAAATGTTGAACCGTTTATGAGAAATATATATTTTTGTGCTAAAATGAAACAAATTGTTGTGGACGACAGTTCAGATTTACATTGAATTTGTCATTTGTCTCAACTTTAAACAGGTATTTTTCACTTATAAATTTATAACAACTTCAAAAACTGATAGCATTTCTACCCATTAGAATAATCAATCTTTGCATCAAGACATACTTTAAAAAAATGAAGTCGGAATGTAATGCCCTTTAACTATACCCTGTCATTTGTTATTCCAAATAGATTAATCAGCGGGCTTGTGCCTAAGTGCAGTCTTACCATGATCCATGCCACACTCCAAGAGATGGTTCCAGTAATATAAAGAAGCCATTAAAGAACAGCATGGAACAGTATATGCAGAGGCTGATCTGGATCCATGTTGGTCTCAAGTGGGATAAGGGCCCTTTTCCAGATTCTAGAATAGAAGTTTTGATAGAAACTAAGAATTGTCTGATCAATGAATGCTCTAACATATAATGAGTACACTGGATGTCCCCTGTCATCTGTTATTCCATTACCACACAGTGACTCTTTTTGACTCCCTACAAGATTTTAGCTTTAGAAAACATTGTGGAAAATGAAGAAATTGCTTGTGACCAGCAATTTCTTCATTTCCCACAATGTTTTCTACCAAAAAAGACCAAAAGATTTTCAATTTCCTTAACTTGAAATTGTCGTCTGCAACATCTTTGAATTTGGACCAGTCCAAAATTTGTCGTTTGGTAATGGGTTATTCCAAATAGTCTCATTAGCCATCTCATTTAGACTGTGGGGGTCAATTAGCTGTATACAGCGGGTTTTTCCCATCGGATTTCCCAGCAATCAGATCCAGTATAATAATGTTGGCATACAAATTAAATCAGAACATTCAAGAACACCTCAGGGAAACATAGACAAGGTCTGGTTTTGAAAAATTGGTGGGTTAGTGCAAAATAATTGTAAACGCTCATAATGTTACATGACCTAACAATATTTTGCTATTAAACCCTGAAATTGTCACATCATTTAGAGACCTATTTCTAATCAAACTCCATTTATAGTATTAGTAGTAAAACAATGTCAATCTAATTGGTAAATGAATTGGTGGATGTAGTTAACACTTTTCAAACAAAATTTCAACAGCCAGGGTCAAATTGTGAGAACCTATAGACATGCCGGTTTCTGTCATTTCTTTCACTAGAACTAGCACAAAATTCTTACCAAGCCTTCAGCTGCTCGCCTACACTAAGGTTTACTATTATCTAAGCATTGGTGGGAGACAAATGTCGGATGGAATATCAACCCTTTCCCAAACAAGACCTGGTTTTGACGTCCCTAATAGAAAAGGCTTGGGAATACATTGAAACAAAAGAAGAAACTGCTGATAACCAGCAGTTTCTCCTTTTGTCTCAATATTTTCTGTGCCATATTTTACACAAATCCTATCTTTAATAACATCAATTTTGTCATTTGTGGCAGTTTTTGAAGTGGATCACCCTAAAATTTTGTTGTTTGGGAAAGGGTTAACTTTGCTGCTGTTGAGGATGAAACCAGTGATTACATGACTGAGAGTCCCATGTGCTACATGAAGGATTTAGACAGCCTTGAAAGAACAACAGAGCCGCGTTCTTTAGAGTGAGATTTCTTGAGATATCTTGAGATTTCTTAAGATGTTTTAGGATAAAGCGCTCTTTTGAGCAAGATTTTTAAGACGATCACTGCGAGCCGCCATTGCTCTATACTTCTTTCGGAACCCCTCGGTAAATTCTGTAGAATCTATATGGGAGAGTTGTTCCGAATGCTCCACGATTCATAAACCGCGGAGTTCCGAATGATCCATACTTCATACAAATGACGTCATCATGGCGTCATTTGTATGAAGAAGGGAACATTCGCAACACCTCGCTTATAATCTCGGTCTCAAAGACGTTGTATCAAAAATATCTTAAGAAATCTTAAAAAATCTCGCTCTAAAGAACGCACCTCAGAAAATGCTTTAAAGTCAGCAGTACAAGGGTTAGGTACCCAAAACATGGTCACATCCCCTGTGAAAAAAGTTCAAGAACACATTTCTAGTTCTAGAACTGTTCATTAACTTCTAGAACTGTTCTAGAACTTCTAGAACTTGAGTTCTAGACCCTGAAAAGGTTCTTGAACTTAAGTTCTAGAACCTTAAAGTTCTTGAACATAAGTTCTAGAACCTTATAGTACCTTTAAAGTTCTAGAACTTGGTTCAAGAACCAACAAAGTTCTAGAACTTGGTTCAAGAACCAACAAAGTTTTAGAACTTACAAATTTAAGTTCTAGAACTAGAGTTTTTGAACCTGCAATATATTCTAGAACCTGTCATAGTTTAGGTTGTGCTACTTTCCTTTGTTCGTTAGAGCTTCCAAAAATATGCGATAGTTGTGCAAAATGTGAAAGAATGAGTTTATTTTCATTATTTCATACATTGCACATTTGAAGTTTTGCTTATAAACATAATATTAGAGATAACCACATACATGTATATCATTTAATGACAGAAAAAGAATGATTGTTTTCTAATAAATATGTGTTTGTAAGTTTTTGTTGACATTTTAAGAAAACCAAAACATTGTTCAAGATGTGGCTTTGTTCTATCCTTGAAACATTTTCTTAAACTTGGAGCTCATTCTGCTACAGTAAACTGTTGTAACTGCAAAGATTAGGCAGTTACAACTGTTACGCACTGAGCCAGCAATATGGCTTATATTCACTGTAAGGAACCATCAAGGAATTCAAAAAAGATATTATAGAGATGCTTATGTTATAATGAATATTTTACTGGCAGAAAATTTAGGGTCTACATTTCATTCCAAAGTTCCTGAAGAAGTGAACCATTTCATCGATAGATAACATGTGTTGGCTACTATATTATAAATCAACAATAATTATTATAAAAAGTACCAATTCACAAACTAATAGCCAAGCTGTTTCAACCCTGACAAAGCAGTTTTGCATATACCGTATTTAAATTTCAATGATTTTTAAAATGGATGGAGAAATCAATAAGCTGTAGAAAGAAGAGATAAGTTGCTGACTAAATTATCTAAATGATTGCTAAACAACTGACTAAGGTCTATTTCTAGCTAACCTTCTGATAGCTACTTTTGTGATCATCCAGTGTCTATTAACCAGTGTTTGTGACAAGGAATCTTTGAACCTAAACAGACTTAATTATGAATTGGTTTTGAAATGAATTCATTCTGTCAAATTCAAGAAGTGCTTACAACGTTCTAGAACTACAGTGAATGTTCAAGAACTAGTTCTAGAACTAGTTCCAGAACTTATCTATAAAGTACATGTAGGTTAAACGTCAAAGTCAAGGTCACAAGGTCAAAGGTCATGGTCTAAAATGAAAAGTCTTAGCATAATATATCCATGTATGAAATGTTACAGCTGGGCAGGTTTAAAAAAAAATGTGACCAAAGTGTGACATTTAAATGTTAAGAATAAGAGCTATTTTTAGCTCACCTGAGCAACATGCTCAAGGTGAGCTTTTGTGATCACCCTGTGTCCGGCGTGCGTCGTGCGTCGTCAACAATTGCTTTAAACATCTTCTCCTCCTCAACCACTGGGCCAATTCTTTCCAAACTTGGCAGAAATGTTCCTTGGGTGACCCTTTTCAAAACTTGTTCGTGAATTTTTGATTCGTCAAAAATTGTGGGCGTGGCAGGGCGGGGCTTATCAGACTTAAAGAAATCATTAGGAAATTCTTCAAAAATCTTCTCCTCCTCAACCACTGGGCCAATTCTTTCCAAACTTGGCAGGAATGTTTCTTGGGTGACCCTTTTTAAAACTTGTTCGTGAATTTTCGATTCGTCAAAAATTGTGGGCGTGCCAGGGCGGGGCTTATCAGACTTAAAGAAATCATTAGGGAATTCTTCAAAAATTTTCTCCTCCTCAACCACTAGGCCAATTCTTTCCAAACTTGGCAGAAATGTTCCTTGAGTGACCCTTTTGAAAATTTGTTCGTGAAATTTTGATTCGTCAAAAATTGTGGGCGTGGCAGGGCGGGGCTTATCGGACTTAGAGAAATCATGTGAAAAATCGTTAAAAATCAATTATCAGGCCAATTTGAATCAAGCTTGGCCGAAATGTCTTTTGAGTGACTGTTTTCAATACATGCTCATGAATTTTTGATTGGGTGAAAAATGTAGGCGTGGCAGGGCGGGGCTTATCAGAAATCGTAAGATAATTATTCAAAAACCTTCTTTTCCTCAACCATTGGGCTAATTCTTACCAAGCTTAAACGGAATGTTCCTTGGGTGATCCTTTTCAAAACTTGTTCGTGAATTTTTGATTTGTCAAAAATTTTGGGCGTGGCAGGGTGGACTTATCAGACTAAAAGAAATCTTTAGGTAATTCTTCAAAAATCTTCTCCTCCTCAACCACTTGGCCAATTCTTTCCAAACTTGGCAGAAATGTTTATTGGGTGACTCTTTTCAAAACTTGTTCGTGAATTTTTGATTCGTCAAAAATTGTAGGTGTGGCAGGGCGGGGCTTATCGGACTTAGAGAGATCATGTGAAAAATCTTTAAAAATCAATTATCAGGCCAATTTGAATCAAGCTTGGCAGAAATGTCCCTTGAGTGACTGTTTTCAACACATGCTCATGAATTTTTGATTCGTCAAAAATTGTGGGCGTGGCAGGGCGGGGCTTATCAGACTTCGAGAAATCGAAAGATAATTATTCAAAAATCTTCTCCTACTTAACCACTGGGCTAATTGTTACCAAACTTGAACGGAATGTTCCTTGGGTGACCCTTTTCAAAATTTGTTCGTGAATTTTTGATTTGTCAAAAATTGTGGGCGTGGCAGGGCGGGGCTTATCGGACTAGGAGAAATCATGTGAAAAATCTTTAAAAATCAATTATTCGGCAAATTTGAACCAAACGTAGCAGGAATGTCCCTTGAGAGACTGAATTCAACTCATGTTCATGAATTTTTGATTGGGTGAAAAACATCGGCTTACAGGGCGGGGCTTACCAGACTTCAAGAAATCGTTAGATAATTCTTCAAAAATCTTCTTCTCCTTAACCATCCGGCAATTTGTTACCAAACTTGGCAGAAATGATCATTGGGTGACTTGTTACAATATCTGTTCGAGAATTTTGTATTCGTCAAAAAATGTGGTCTTGGCGGGGCAGGGCTTATTGGACTTAACAAATTCATGAGAAAATTCTTTAAAAAAAGTGATTATAGGGCTAAGTTGAACCAAACCTCACAGGAATATACCTTGAGTGACTGTCTTCAATACATGGTTGAGAATTTTTGATTAATTGAAAAAAATGTGGGCATGGCAGGGTGGGGCTTGTTGATTTTTAAATGAGTTATGTCCTTTTGTTGAAAATTGGTATTTTTCGCAACATTTACATGTGTTGTTTGGTCTGTTGATTTTTTTATTTGCTCTTTTTCCCAATTGATCAGATCACAGTTCAAATGAAATGTACTTCTCAAAATGCTCAAAAACAGTGCTGTTTGGGGGTATGATCACTTTCAGTGATATTCTAGTTTACAATAATTTAATATGACATAATACTGACATATATATTTGTTTACAACAAAACCTATATTGTACACAATCAAACACATGAAGAACTCAGGTGAGCGATATCAGTGCCTTTCAGGCACTCTTGTTACAGAATATCATCCAGATTTCTTAATTAGGGTGGCTAAAAACTATTCTAAATGGTTAAGCAGTGCCCAAATTATATTTTAAATTCATGTTCACTACTTTTTAGCTAAAATTGTGTGCACAATCTTGCAAAATGACATCAAAAAAGCGTTTCACTCCTGACAGCATATATATTGCACAATATGAGAAATTGTAACCCACGAATCACTAAAAAGCAGAGTGCAGAATGCCCACAAGGTTGATGGCTTCCTAAAAAAAAATTGAGTGGTAGATTTCTGACTGAATAGACAAAAATGAGAACACATTTTGAAAAATAAAAGTGTTTCACTCCTGACATAAAATTCAGAGGGGTATTGTATAAAACAGGCTCCACATCCTAAACCAACGAAGATACGATAAAAAAGTGATTTTAAGATGATGATGCACATGTTGTTTTATGAATTACAAGTGCTTATTGTAGTATCCTGTCACTGTCTTTTATTTACCATAGCTTAGAAACTTGGTAAAACTGTTAAGTGTCACACAAAAACGTTTCACTCCTGACATTTTTGACATGTTTTAATGACATAACTTTTTTTATTTGTGAAGCGATTTTCTTCAAACTTGGTACCCAGTATATAGACACAATAACACATCTTTTTAGCTTTGATTGGGTTGAATATGTTTCTCTGTAAAAGCCGTGGCATGTAAAAAGTGAATGGTCACATTTTTTTTAAACTTGCCCAGCTGTATTTCATATAGTTCACAAGATATAGAATTAACTGGATGAAATCAGACCTCCCAGTTTAATTTTATTCTAGTTTCCAGTCTATTACATGGCGTCACTTCCTGTTTATTAGAGAATTGGAGGGAATTTGCTTGTCTGACTTTCTTTCAAAAATGTTGTTTATGGTCATAATTTACATTCATATTAAAGAATTATCAGGAGATAAAGGAGCTCACTGAACAGTAAGACCAAGTAAAGCAACATTGGTGAGTGTTCTTTTGACTAAATTTAACAAACTTAAATGTTCAGATTTACAATTCCCCACCCACATATTGTGTAGTAAACTGGTTCTAGAACCAGTTCTAGAACATTGTGTTCTAGAACTGCCATTTAATGTTCAAGAACTGTTTCTAAAGTTCTAGAACTAGTTCTAGAACCCAAGAACTGTGTTAGTGACATTTAACGATCAAGAACTGGTTCTTGAACTAGTTCTTGAACCAGTTCTAGAACTTTGAGTTCTAGAACTGCCATTTAACGTTCAAGAACTGTTTCTAGAACTAGTTCAGGAACTAATTCTAGAACCCAAGTTCTAGAACTGCGTTAGTGCCATTTAACGATCTATAATGTTCTAGAACTAAAGTTCTAGAACAGTTCTTGAACTTTTTCGCAGGGGTTGTAGAACAAACCTCACAGAAAAATTACAACATGCAGTATCTATTCTAGAAGGGGAATTGAACATTTTAGCACATGTATACATTTGAAAAATCACCCCTAATTTTGAAGACGATGGAGGATTTTTTTACATAGAGAAAGATTCCAATCTTTGTCGCAATGTTGTCAATTTTCAACAAATTTCCCTCGTACTCTATTAGACCTGTAAATGTTACATTCTCGATGTGTCTAGATCTAGAGATAAAGGGAAACAATTATGTTTCTACCTGCAAAGTAAAATTGGAGTTAGTTCCCATCTACTTGAAAAAAATCTGTTTGGCAAAATCTTACCCTTTCCCAAACAGCAAATATTTGGATGTTTTCATGTTCAAGCTATAGGTATGAAGGGCAATAAGGGCCCATTTTCATGGTCCCAGCTCATTCATATCATCGCTTTTCAACAAAAACCTTGTAACTGCAGCTTAATTATGCTGCAGTTACAAGGTTTTTGTTGAAAAGCAGCAATATATTATTGTCTGAAACTTCCGCTTATTCAAGCAAGATTCAATCCTGACATTGTTGTCTAGGGCTTTGTATCAAAAGGTTTCTAAATGCCTTTCATAACAAATCATGAAAGAAAATGTTAACATGCTATAATATTATATTACCCTTCCAAAACCAGCAAACATTTAGAATGTTCCAATATGAAATTTCTCAGTTTGTGACTACAGATGGTAAAATAGCCTAGATGAAAGCTGTTCCTCAATAAAATTCATGTATTTGTAGCCGGGTGTAGTATAAGGGGCACTTATACTATCTCGCCGTACAAGCTAGCTTTTATAGCGACGTGGTAGAGTGTTCGCTTAGGGTGTGAGAGGTCCCAGGATCGAATCCCCACAGGAGTCGATAGGATATTTATTTGCGGGTTACATTTGGCGTCCTCCGTAAAAAACCTGCATGAAGTGTTGGTTTGTGAGAGTAGTGAGTTGATGATGTTGAAAAAAGATTCGTGGAAGAATCTTAATTGTCGAGGGGGTGTATGTAGCCGGGTGTAGTATAAGGGGCACTTATACTATCTTGCCGTACAAGCTAGCTTTTATAGCGACGTGGTAGAGTGTTCGCTTAGGGTGTGAGAGGTCCCAGGATCGAATCCCCACAGGAGTCGATAGGATATTTATTTGCGGGTTACATATTGAGACAAAAGGAGAAAATCAGCATTTTCTGTTTTTGTCTCAATATTTTCTTAAACTGATTCTATGAGGATCATCAAAACCAGTCTCAATGTTTTCCCAAACTGATTCTATAAGGGACGTCAAAACCAGTTTTGGAAAGGGGTAGAGCATGAAATGGCCATCTTGGTACTCTTGTCCTAGAATTAATTTTGTGAATGGGATAGGGGAATAAGTAGAGAGGGCTGATATTTGATTAAACTCAGTCATGAGGAACAGGCACTGACGACTTGCCAAATTGATTACTATACAAACATGGGGCGGACTTTGTCAAATGAAGACTTGTTGTCACTAAGGTTTTAATGTACAATGGAAACAACAAGCAAGTAGTGTAGATTAAGATCAGACTACATGTATATGCAGACTGATCTTTGTCAATGTTGCCTGCCAAAACATACAGACATGATTGTATTCCAGGATAGATGAAGAACAGGCACTGCCGACTTGCCAAATTGATTACTCTAATACAAACATGGCCGACTTTGTAAAATGAGGACTCAATACTTTTTTCATAAATGAACAATAAGAATAACAAACATTTTCTCCCTTTGCCTCAATATTTTCTATCCTATCTCCTACACAAATCATGAATTTCTCAACACCAAATTCGTTGTCTGAGGTAGCTTACAAAATAAATGACCCGAAAGTTTGTCATTTCGGAAAAGAGTGAGTCAACAACAGGAATTGGTCTTGCCAAATTGATTACTCTTATATACAAATATGTGATCAGCTTTGTGAAAAGGGGTCTTGTTGGATCTATGAATATCGTAAAATGTTTTTGGTGCCCCTCATGAAAAAGGTTACAGAAGACATTGTGGAAAATGAACAAACTGCATGTAACAAGCAATTTCTTCATTTCCAAGTATGTTTTCTACCAAGAAAGTCCAAATATTTGATAATTTCAATAACTTGAATGTCTTGGGCAAGTTCTTTTAACATGTATTGCTATAAATTTGTGCTGTTTATGAAAGGGTTAATAAGACAAACCACTCAGGGTTTCCAAAAACCTCTTAATGTTTTTTTTACCCCCAAATTAAATCTTGTATCCCCATTTTCATCTTCGCAAGCCAAGGGTTCTACCTCCACTCTGTTCCTTACAAACCCTTGGCCTCTCGCTTCTATAGAAATCGAAAGTACCGCCGCGCCACCTTTCGGTGATAAAGAGTCACGGCCCTTTGCAGTTGCTATTTCTGGCCAATCAAAAGCCTCGTACTAAAACGTGTTAGGCGGTGCATCAAATACGGATATCGATTTTCACGTCAGCTGCATTGTTTTCTTTTTTACAAAGAAGGCTTGTAAAGTGTATTTTGATTGGATAATGCGAAAGTTATCGCGTCCAATGAAATCGCACGGCGGTGCTTTCCATTTCCATAGAGGCGAGAGGCCAAGGGTTCGTAAGGAACAAAGTGGAGGTAGAACCCTTGGCTTGCGAAGATGCCCCATTTTTTGCCAGCAGCCTTCTATGTTTCTTATACAGGGGGTACAGGGGGAAACCCTGCCATTCCAGGGCAGAGCTATTATGCAAATAAGAAATATGCTGGTTCAATTCGTCTGACATTTTTTGTTTTGTTAGGCATTTATTTCAGGCATAGAAGCAAATGCCGGTTATCAAACGTTTCTGCTTTTGGATCATTGCATTTCCCTCAACCTTTCCTACAAGGGGTACCAAACCAGTATTTGTTTGGGAAAAGTTTAACTCAAACAGCACAATTTTAAAGGGTGATCCTAATTGAGAGTAGTTGCAGACCAGATTTTCACATTGAAGAAATTTTGAAATTTTACAACTTTATGTGTAGAAAACATTGTGGAAAATGAAGAAATTGCTTGAAACAAGCAAATTTCTTCATTTTCCACAATGCTTTCTCCAACCTTTTTTGCAGGGCTTCAGAAGGCGTTAATGTTATAAATAAGAAGTATCCGCACAAGGCTGGGCTATTATGCAAATGTGAAATAGGCCAGTTCAGGCTGTCTGACATTTTTTGTCGTATTTTGGGGCCTTTATTTTCAATATTCCTGCATTAATATTCAATTTTTATTGACCCCTGTCTGTTTTAGCTGATTTACACCCGACTTTGTCATATTAATGGTGTGGAAACATGAACAGATATTAACCCTGTCCCAAACAACAAAATTTTGGAATGATGCAATTGGAAATCTGCTCTCGACAACAAAATTCATGTTAAAAAGGAAAGGATTTGTGTACAATATGGCACAGAAAATATTGAAGCAAAAGGAGAAAATGCTGATGATCAGCATTTTCTTCTTTTGCTTCAATGTTTTCCCAAGCCTTCTTATAGAGACACCAAAACCAGGTCTTGTTTTGGAAAGGGTTAACCCTGTTCTGACGCTGATCCAGGATTTCTGAGAAGGGGCTTTGAACATACAAAGAGGGGTTTGTTTTTCTAGTGTAACACAATTTTGACCGAGTTTCTGTATGAAAATGAAATTATTAGGCTTCATAGGAGGTTCAAAAGAATCCCCTAAACCCATTCTGGATCTGCCACTGCTGTCCAAGAGAGCACAATTTGAAAGTATTCAAAAGTGAAGGAGGCAAAATATTCATGAAAACGAAGAAAAGGACCTGTTTTCTAATAGACTTAAGAACTGTTCTTTCATTAATTTGGGGGGTCACTAATTTCAAGGCTTTGAAAATGAAGTCCATAGATGATTGCCATATTCTGTTGAGACAAATCAAAGTAATGCATCAAAGTTCAAGAGGTCAAATTTCTGCCTTGTAACCTAGTTTATCTCTATGATTTGATTGATTTCGATAGCACATCATATTTAATACAGAAACATAGTGGCATGTCACATCTAATATGGTCACTGTACAACACAAATCATGTGGAAACAACTCTCAAAGGATCTGGCTTAGTGTCAACTTTATACTGTCGCTTTTCAACAAAAACCTTGTAACTGCAGCTTGTTTTAAGCTGCAGTTACAAGGTTTTTGTTGAAAAGCAGTGATATATTAGTACCATGGAAGCATAGTGGAGCATGTCACATCTAGTATGGTCAATGTACAACACAAATCATATGGAAACAACTCTCAAAGGATCTGGCTTAGTGTCAACTTTATATTGTCGCTTTTCAATAAAAACCTAGTAACTGCAGCTGTTTTAAGCTGCAGTTACAAGGTTTTTGTTGAAAAGTAGTGATATATTAGCAACACAGAAGCATAGAAGCAGGTCACATCTAATACGGTCAATGAGCGACACAAGTCAAGCGCGGATCCAGGAATTTTTCCCAGGGGGGGTCATCCGATCTTTAGCCCCTTAAAGGCTTTTTCACCAAATTCCAGGGGGGGTCAGGATCCCCTCTCTGGATCCATGCATGCAGATAGAGGTCATACCATGAAGGACTAAATATAACAATGGTTTATCGTGGCACACAGGGACGAATGACGCAGCTTATAAGGGACATAACCAGTAATTTTTTTGATAACCCCTTTTTTCGCCAAATTCCAGGGGGGGTCATGACCCCCTGACCCCCCCCTCTGGATCCGCGCATGCAAGTCACATGGAAACCACTCTCAAGGGTCTGGCCTAGAGTCAACTTTATGACAACACAGCCCTTTTCTAAAGACTGAGTGACAAAATACAGTGACAAAATTCATAAACAAGAGCTTCGCAGAGCGGCGCATATACGCCCGAGAGGGGCTTGTCAGTAAAATTGGCCATTTTTTCAATTCAAGGGCAGATAATTCAAACATGAAAAGATATCAAAATTTTGTTTGCACAACAAGACACCATAGAGATACATTGTGGCTAGTTTGATTAAATTCTGGTTGAAACTGTAGGAGTTGCGCACAGGAGAAAATGGTCATTTTTGAGAAAATGGGCATTTTTCTTAAATTCAAGGGCAGATAATTCAAGAACGAAAAAAGTTATCTAATTTTCGTATGAAGTGTGCACAACTAGACACCATGGAGATTCATTGTGGCAAGTTTGATCAAATTCTGATAAAAACTGTAGGAGGAGTTGCGCACACAAGAAAATGGGCATTTTTTTAAGTCAAGGGCAGATAATTCAAGAACGAAAAGAGTTAATTGAATTCCGTAAACCGTGTGCACAACCAGACACCATGGAGATTCATTGTGGCAAGTTTGATTGAATTCCGATGAAAACTGTAGGAGGAGTTGCGCACACAAGAAATTGCTAACAGACGGACAGACAGACGGACGAGCGGGGCCATAACATAATACGACCCTTCGGGCGTATAATAAAAACTGCGGATTTTAGAGCATTATTTACTAAATTTTGGAAACAATCCATGTTATTTATTTCATCCTTTTATCTATTATGAGGAAAATCAATTTAATTTTACTTAACACATTTCCTCACTTTGACATTTTTTATGTATCTCATGAAAATGTTGAAGAAAATATAGGGGAGAATGAAGAAATAGCTAATTCAATAACAAGCTATTTCTTCATTTCCCACAATGTTTTCTACCCACACAGTTGTATAATCTTACAATTTTCATCAACCTGAATTTGTTGTCTGCAACTTCTTGCCACTGGGGCCAGTCTAGACATTGTTTTTTGTAGTTTGGGAAAGGGTTAAAACAAAGTTATGTGCTTTCCCCAAATCAAGTATCAATCACAGAGTTTGAATCTTCCTATTAAGGTAGAAGACCCATAATGAAAAGCAACACTTTCTAGCCACACGAAATGCATCAAATTACACACACTTGTAAAAACACTTCACAGAAGTTGATTCACCAGGCCGGTTTTCAAGATTATGCTTCAAGAAGAAAAAACAATACAAATATTATTTTACTCTATTTTCATATGCAAGGGAGGTAATTTTGAACATTCTTGTCAAATATTTCCACAAGTAGAGCAACGACGGGTATTATCGACCACTTAAGGTTCAAATCAGGTTACAGGTGAAACCGGCTGACTGTCCTCCTAACATCGTTGACTGTCACCGAGATTCAAATATTGGCTTTCGATTGCGTGTGTTACCGACCATATTATATCTTTGAAATGTAATAAAGTACCAACGTTTTTATAAGATGACCTTGAGCAGTCTGTTATCGACCAGTGCGGCAGTTATCGACCACTTACCCAAAATGTTATTTATAGTTTGAAAGTTGATGTACGGGTGTAAGATCCGCCATCTCTATGCAGAGGTCATTGCTTTTACAAATGATTGATTACTTCTAGGGAGGTCTTTTAGTAATAATCTTAACAACATTGACTGATCAGAAGAGTGTGGGGTATTATCGACCACTGGAGGTTCAAACTACGTGGAAGATGAAATGGGTTGACTTTTGTTCTAACATCGTAGACTGTCAGCCATATTCAAAAAATGCCTTTCAATTGTGTGTGTTACCGACCTCTGAACATAGTTACAGGAAGAAGGACACTTCTTTGGTCGGTAACACCCACACTCCATAAATGTTTGTGGCAGTTACCGACCACCCATGTATCTAAGGTCAGACAGCTTATACAGTCATCAGACAAAGTTAGAGAGGTAAGAATTTCAATTTGGCACTTGTTTTGATAAATGAAATGGAAAAATACAAAGCGCTATATCATAAAAATCCATTTTTTCAATGAACATAGCTCTAAACTCATCGGATAAGACGGCCATTTTGTCAATAACGTTCATGTGCCTCTTGCAATGAATGGTTAAAATTTCTTGAAGAACGCCTGATTTTGGGTAGAAATGTAGACATAATACTTGGTAAAGATCCACTGTGTCGGATTTTTAAGTTATAATGAAATCTAATGAGATCATATGAAGGAAATGGTAATCAAAACAGTAAATGGTCGATAACTCCCGATGGTCGAAATAACCCAACGTTGCTCTATGCATTAATTCAAAAATCTAAACCATGCAAAATGCTTATATTTGTATTTGGAATGGAAATGTAACACTGATTAGGAATTACTGGCACTTTTCAAATTTCGCCTCTGGCTCTGCATTTCAATCTCAGTTCGTAAACCTTAAGGTTTTTCTAATTCAGGTAGGGGAAAAATTGAGCATAAATCTCAACGTAAATTAACCCCTTCCCAAACAACAATATCACAGGATGGTCCAATTTGAATGCTGCTAAAGGTAACAAAAATAGCTGTCACTGTAGACAGAATTTGTATACATTATACCATAGAAAATATTGAGACACATGGAGAAAATGCTGATCGTCGTCATTTTCTCTTTTTGTCTCAATGTTTTTCAAGCCAACTCTATCAATTGGGGCAACAAAACCATGTCCTGTTTGAGAAAGGGTTAACCCATTACCACACATTGACTCTTTTTGACACCCTGTAAGATATTGACTGTTGAAAACATTGTGGGAAATGAAGAAATTGCTTGTGACAAGCAATTTCTTCATTTTCCACAATGTTTTCGATCCCAAAAGACCAACAAATTTTGAATTTTATGCACTTGGAATTGTCGTCTGCTACATCTTTGAACTTGGACAAGTCGAACATTTTGTCGTTTGGTAATTGGTTAACCCATTACCAGACGAAAAAATTTTGGGGTAGTCCAATTTGAAAGAAGTTGTAGACGACATTTTCAGCAGGGGTCTTGCTACCAATTTTTGTTTGGGGCCAGGGGCCAGTGAAATGGGGAAAAATAGCGACGTTTTTACCTAAATTGGGAAAAACTAAAACGTAAGTAAAGTTTGTATTCATACTCATTACTGTCACTCAGTTTCAGTGATGTAAATGCATTTGTACATACTCTTGTTTAAGAATCTACCCTAAAACTGTCTTCAAAATATTTGTAAATGAAGATGAGGTCTTAACATGGGGCATTCTGGGTCCTCATTGGGAATTTTCTCCAGAGAATTGGGAAAAAAAGATATTTTTTGCCATTGGGAATGGGGCCGAATAAGGGCCCCAAATTTTGGCAAACGAGACCCCTGTTCAGCGTGATGAAATTTTGAAATTTTATAACTTTTTTGGTAGAAAACATTGTGGGAAATGAAGAAATTGCTCAAGCAATTTGTCACAAGCAATTTCTTCATTTTCCACGATGTTTTCCAAAGCCTTTTTCTTGTGAGGTGTCAAAAAGCGTCACTGAGTGGTAATGGGTTAAACAGAAAAGTCTCTGCTACAAAGAAAGATAAAAGCTCATGTTGACTGACCTGTCTTCATGTTTGTTCACTACAGCCCCGAACTAGACATCAGCTAGAGAACTTGGCCTGAAGTAGAAACACAAAAAAATGAGCTGGGATCTGGAAAAAGTCCCTTATAGCATTTTTAAAATTTGAGTTTCAAGATCAGCCTGTAGTCAAATACAGTCCAATATGCATCCATGCTGCTCTCTTTAAGTTACTAAAGGTCACAAAGAAGCTATTAAGAGAACAATGTGGATCCTGATCAGACTGTGCGTATGCACATGCTGATCTGGATCTAGGTTGGGCTCAAAAGCCTTAAGGGATGTTTTTCCAGATCCTGGCTCATTAATATAATTAACCATTTACCAGACATCAAAGTTTGGGGTCATGTGTGGATCCAGAGGGGGGTTAGGGGGTCATGACCCACCCTGGAATTTGGCGGCAAAAGAGGTTATCAAAAAGATTGCTGGTTATGTCCCATATAAGCTGCGCCATTCATCCCTGTGTGCCATGACAAACCATTGTTATATTTAGTCCTTCATGGTATGACATGTATCTGCATGGATCCAGGGGTGGTCAGGGGCCTGGACCCCCCCCCCCCCCCCGAAATTTGGCAAAAAAAAAAGGGTTAAAGATCGGACCCCCCCCCCCCCCCCCCCCCCCCTGGAAAAAAATACCTGGATCTGCGCTGGGGGGGGTCCAAATTGAAAGCAGTGAACAAAATTTAAAAAATGATGATATAGTAAAATTTCAGAACTTTCTGGGTAGAAAACAGTGTAAGAAATTGCTTGTCACAATTGGGCTAAATGGGATTTTCCAAAAATGTTCAATGTAAATTATGAAATAATTCAGCATTTCTGGCCAAGTTTGGGGGGCTTAGCCCACCCATCCCCCTGTTCCTACAGGCCTGACTAAGAAATGTGCAATTGGGACAACATCTCATTTGCTATTTTGATTTATTTCACTTGTGAAAAAAATCAAGTTGCTGAAAAAATCAAGTTGCAGAAAAAATACTTACATTTTTTTGACAAGCAAATTTCAAGTGTAGATCTAAATCTAGATCTATATAAAATTCTTTACTACATTGCAGATCTTACATGCAATGCATGACCAATTCCCACACATTGCACAAGATAATAACTTTGTAAAAGAAGCATTTTTTTGCCTACAATGTTTTCTTACCTAAAAGAAAAACAAATGTAAAATTTAATGACTTGAAATTCTTTGAATTTAGACAAGCCCAAAATGTTGCCCTTTCGTAATGGGTTAAATTGCAAGAGAATAAGAACGTTGATAATATACCTTGAAAGGATCAACTAACCATCTAAATCTACGTATACAGATTGAGAATATAATTTATATATTCTTGAAAAGAAGACTTCATTTTGCAGACGAAATATGACAAATGGTGACGTCAAACCGTTACACCTCGAGAAAAAGGTAGATAACTCGTACGAATTATAACATGCTACAAATTAAAACAAAATTCAATCAGTAGATCTAAAACATTTCTCAAACCTGAAGACTGTCTAATTAGTTTGAGTAATTCTTTCCCTGAGAGTTTGCTAGATAACTCATTGTCGGATCCGTCCTCATTGTTCTCGTAGCGCACGTGACATCCGCATGTAATATACCAAAACGAGGCAAACCAAAGCCCATCTCCTGGTGTCACTCCTCAACGAAACGGGCCTATTATAATGTTATAATAAAATAGGTCAAATTGGCAGCTTCTCTCAGAAGTCTCTGTGGCACATTTTACTTAGTCTGCCTGATAGATCATTACTTGGTCTTTAATTTACTACCAAGAAATTGGTATCAATTTAGCATCATCAGCTTCAATCATGTTCCCGTGAACACAGCCACCCTTGCAATTTGCCGTCTCGTTCGGGATCTACATGTGACACACCCCAAGACAGGTCACGACCGCGCAAGAAACTAGTACCTGAGAAATTCATTAAAACACATCCTAGAAGTACACTGATGACCTGGTAAAGTGCAGAACCGCATTTCATGCATCTGCCTATTCTATTTCTCATAATCAATGCAACAAAAGGGGCGAATCCATTTTTGACGGAACTATGTTTGTGGTCTGTGGTTTGTGGATATTTTATATGGAAGATGCGGGTGAATAATTACGATTAAGGTGACCTGAGATTGGACAATGTTTTTTACTGGAATTGAAGATGATTTTTTTCATTTGTGACTGATTATATTCTATTTGCAAGTTGAAAGCAGAAAATCAATGATTTTGAATCATTTTGGCAATTTCCGGGCCATTTTAAAAAGATGGGTATTATAGTCTGAAATGCGTCTGAGACTAGCCCCGCAGTTAGGGTGATCTCAAAAATGGGACCAAAGGTCATAAAGAAAAGGATTCATGTCATATATCTAATATTCTTTTTTTCGGGTGTATGAATGGATGTTCTAGATCGGATCATTACTGCAAACTCATGGGCCGAGCTATAAGCAAATATGCTATAGTGGTCGCCAATGCAAAATCAATTAGTTCATACAGACCATACTACGATCAGAAAGCATTTCCCGCTATGGAGTGTCTCCTCCTGATACACAAAGATATGGAGGTTGGTTTGGTGTCTCAAATCTACGAGCTACTTCATATTCAAGCGGCTTTCCACATAACCCCACGATCATTGAGTTTCAATTCGATTGGTAACAGTTTACAGTCGGCGCCTCTGGCAGTCACAGCACTTTGGCCTTCATTCGTAGCAACGTGTGTTAACCCTTTCCCAAACAAGACCTGGTTTTGACGTCCCTAATAGAAAAGGCTTGGGAAAACATTGAAACAAAAGAAGAAACTGCTGATAACCAGCAGTTTCTCATTTTGTCTCAATATTTTCTGTGCCATATTTTACACAAATCCCATCTTTAATAACAGCCATTTTGTCTTTTGTGGCAGTTTTTTGAAGTGGATCACCCTAAAATTTTGTCGTTTGGGAAAGGGTTAACTTTGCTCAGAAAAAATCCCGTGGTACCGGCGGGAATTCATCCCAGGACCTCTCGATCTAAAAGCCCGTGTCCTACCACTAGATCACGGCGCCCTAAACCAACTTTAGGAGAATATGAAACTTTTTATTTCGCTTACAAAATGAGATATGCAGATCATTTCGAAATTTCGAAAAAAAAGTCTTGATCCTTCCAAAGATAATTGATAATTTTGACACCCGTGTCCAAGAATGCTTTGGAATTCATACAGAGAAAACAACAAATGGCTTATTAGATTCTACAAACATTAATTTTATAATTCATTGTAAACCAATGATATCCATGCTATTAAGGTTTACAGACCCTGAAAAAATCACCACTTCCTAGCCGTACGAAATGCATCAACTTACACACACTTGTAAATTAACTTCACATAAGTTGATTCACCGTGCCAGATTTCAAGATTATGCTTCAAGAAGACAGTAATTAACAAATATTATTTAACTCTATATTCATATGCAAGGGAGGTAATTTTGAACATTGTTGTGAAATATTTTTATAAGTATGCATCAATTTAAAATTCTAAACCGTACAAAATGCTTATGTTTGTATTTTGAATGGAAATGCAACACAGTTTAGGAACTATTTGCATGTTCAAATTTCGGCTCTGGCTGTTTGGTGCTTTTGAGGGTTTGGATACCTTAAAGCATACAGGTCTGTTCATTTCCTATATTAATTGCTGACATTTATTTTGTTTTCTGCGTTTTTCTTCTTCTGAAAATCCGAAGGAACTCTTTGAGGAAAAGAGAAAATGTCTTATGATCCGTATTTTATATCATTTCATTTATTAATTGCAATTGTTTTCAAGCATCCAACAACTTTTGGCTAGCCTACAATTCTAACGTTAAGAAACCGGAAAATTATTCTGTAAAAAGAGGATATTGATCTAATATATTATAAATTAATCGGGTCGTCGAATTGTCGAGATAACGAATTATAGTTAACAGGATCATCTTTCCATGGTTGGTTTCAGGTTCTCTCCTTTGGTCGTTGAATTCAAATATTGCATGGGTATTACCGCAAGGGCTCATTGAAGTTGGTGTCTTTTACTGAAAAATAAAGTTAACCTGCCCTGCCATGTTGTTCCTATCATAATACAGTCGACTCTCGTTGTGTCGAAGTCAGAGGGACCGTCAAAATACTTCGACATATCCGGAGTTCGACACATCCGATTTTTTCTTTGTATATATTACAACAATCTTAACCGTTTCTGGTGGTCATCAAGTACGTTCATAATTGAAATATAGCAGAAAAGGGAAAGGAATTGCTCAACATGAGCAGTTTCTTTCCTTTTCCTGCTATTTTTCAATGGCTACATTTATTTCAAAATAATTTTGTTTATTTTTTTTATGTCCATTGGTGATGATGGGACCAGACTTTCACTTCGACTTAAGCGGAAATTCGACTTATCCGATGTCGACACATCGAGTGTCAACTGTATAGTGTACAAGGACTACTTCCCGGAGTAAATTCGACGTATTGTTGGCAATAGCTTCATAAATGTTGATATATCATGTCTACTGTCAGACAACATCGTCGGTGGGGAGTCAAAACCTCGTAACTACAGCTTGAAAAAGCTGGAGTTACGAGGTTTTGGCTTCCCACCGACCATATATCGAGTAACAATCGTTGTATACCGATGTGAAAGATTATCAGAAGTCGCGTCTTGTTTAATGTATGTATGACTTTAGTTCTTAGTCCGTACACGTAGGCCTATTTGTTCATCTTCCATGAATCAGGATCGACAAATATTTGATAAAGCTCGATTACAAAGTGCATGCAAATTTTGTACAGAAAATCTGACTTCACTATTCTATTAGACCAAAAACCATCAATTATGCAACTACAAGAGCAGATTCGATATTGACTGATTGATTAAAATGCTAATAACCTATTAGAGTTAGAAAGGATGAAGAAAGTGCTTTTAGATCAAGATGTAGTCAGGAAATGATTTTCCGAGAACAGAAATTATTTCACATTTCCAGGATAAATTGAATTCCCACTCTAATTTTCCTGTGACTTTAACACTACGGTTATTCGGACCGTTTTGTTGTTCAAACTCGACTCGTAATTATGTAAAAAGAACAAAGCAACATCAGCTGAGAAACAAACGAAATGACCACTCCTTATAGAAATTATATGTATTGCCTTACATTCGAGTAAATCTAATTGATCATTTTTTCGTCTTGAATTAAGGTATACAACCCACCATTACCACCAGAGAGCCAAAAGCGAAATTTGCAAAGTGCCAGTAATTCCTCAACTGTGTAACATTTCCATTCGAAATACAAACATAAGCCTTTTGAACGGGTTAGAATTATGAATAAATGCATACTTATGGAAATATTTGACAAAAATGTTCTAAATTACCTCCCTTGCATATGAATATAGAGTAAAATAATATTTGTAAATTATTTTCTTCTTGAAGTATAATCTTGAAATCCGGCACGGTGAATCAACTTTTGTGAAGTGAATTTACAAGTGTGTGTAATTTGATGCATTTCGTATAGCTAGAAAGTGGTGTTTTTATGATGGGTCATATACCTTAGCATATAATTTTTTTTAGATTTTTTACCATTTGTACTCTGCAATATAGAAAGCTATTATGGTTAGGTCATAAACAACATACGATGTACAATTTATTTAGATGTTTTTGTCATAAACGTTGTCGACTATGTTACCTATCGCTCGACTGACTGAACTTGTACATAACATAGTAAGATGAAGTTTGTTTTGTAGTTTGTATCAACGTCGCGCTGATAGTGACATACGAAATTAGCAAAATGATATACATGTGTACGTAAGGTGATTAGATCTATTTGTCATTTACATTTATAAGGTATCAGGAAATAAAAGCTAAGTACACAATCAGTTCGACAAACAACTTCAGATGATGTTGAACTATTGATAAACCATTTGTAAGTGATTTTTTTTTACATGTGAAGATATTTTCTAAGATGTAATAATATGTATATGTATATATAATTATATATGCAAATATATGAATGTAATTGTACCATTTCGTTTAGTTTTGTCAACATTATGTAACGCCATGGTAATTTTTGTACAGGATACCAACATTTGAAATATTGAGTTTGATTGATAGGTCTAAAAAGGAATGACTGTGCTATGCTTATTAACTATAAAATCTGAATGCATTTTTAAGCATATTCAATAACTTAAACTTCATTTGTCACTCTAGTCCTACCTCTCTTCCATATTTACACCTACACATCTCTACTAACCAAAACATTTCACATTTATAATATGCCATGTTTATTGTTATTCTTTGAAATTGTAAAACATTGTAAATTTTGTATGACAAGACGCTCGAAGGAGCTTACGTCTAATAAACTTGTTTGTGTTGGACGTTACCATTTCAACAGTTTGTTTTTCACAGAGACAAATGCAACGTTTCTTAAAACCATGGATTGAGACAGGTCGTGAAAAATGTGTGTCTTTTTTAATGACACTCTCATCTATAGTGCCTTCAAACACCATGACGACACTATGGAACTTAAACGTTCCCAGATCTTCGGAAAATATTAACTCTTTCCCAAACGGCTAATTTTCGAAATTTCCATTTCAAAAGCTGCTGCAGACGACAAATGGACCTTGTTTAAGATAGAATTTGTGTACAAAATAGCACAGAAAATACTGAGACAAAAGGAGAAACTGCTGCTTATCAGCAGTTTCTTCTTTTGTCTCAATGTTTTCCCAATCCATTTCTATAAGGGACGTCAAAACTAGATATTGTTTGGGAAAGGGTTAAAAAGATCGGAGAACCTACAGAACGCGATATACTGGCGAGATTGTAGTGGAAGATTCCAGGAGAGAGATGTTTAATAATAGGGGCAATAAGTTTATCGTTCTGGTGCCATGCAGCCGTATATGTAGTTTCCCCGCATTAAAAATAACCACGGTGGTTATCACATTTAGCAATCGGTCTACCAATCATAGGGCCTACATGTATTTCAGTTTCAAAGACGTTGTATAATGCGATCCTTAACTTGTTACTTGTGGTTAGAAACCGTCGATAGGCTGTTGCCTCTGTGGTCCTTTTCTTAAAGAATGGAAAACGGAGTGTTTTAATTTGTAAATCCATGTTTCTACAACAGTCGTATAATTGATCACTCTCTTGCACACGGTTCATTACATTCACCTCTGTAGTTGCCTCAGAGAGTTTTGCGTCATCATCTGCTAGATTACGTCACTTTCTATCACATCAAAACGGCAATAACAAATATTTTTTTCTTTTCCAAAGTCCAAAGTATGTCATACTTCACGTTGCTTAAAATTTAATATCATTTTCCAACGAAAATAATTTATTTTTTTAGATTGGTGTCATTCATTCAAATTTTCTGTACGTTTCATTCTGATAGGGAACGATTTTATCCAGCTAACCGTGACGTATTTTGGACAAACAATAGTATTTCGTAAGTGTTGTTATAAAATCTCACAACTACGACTTGATTCAAGCCGTAGATACGATATTATATAACAACACCGACGATCTATCAAAACAAAACGTAAACCTAGTCTATTTTTAGCACAAAATTCCTGCCATTGGTAAGGAGGCTTGAGAAAATAGTTCCATTTTATATGGGTTATTTCATCAGTTATAGTGCCTTTCAAATGTAACCAGAATAATCATTTCTTTGTCTACTTTATTATGTACACGTTTTCCTCGGTTTGACAAGATTCTTGTCATTCATACGCCCAGGCCGTTGCAGAGATGTATGTGAGAGTAACGAACGACAACTCTGCTCGGAGATTGATAATTGATATGTGTCCACTAATATCTGTTGTTTTTATATTTTATTACAGTATTTATATGACGTTATTGACATCAAATTGGAGATCCTGGAATAATCGGAAATTTGTGTCATCGTAACTTCAATATTTGTCTGCTAACCCGCGTTGTTAGAACACGTAAAAGCCTGTAGGGTCATTCGTTAGTTTCAGTGTTTCAAAGAATTTGTTGTTGTTTTCTCTGTTTACAGCTTTTTTTTCCTTTTCAGTGGTGAAGAATATTTTTTTTTACAAAATGTCAAAATGCCGGATATACCTCCCGATATCCTGCTTTCAAAATCTGATTAAAATGTTTTTTTTTTTTTCTAAATAAATAACAAGATGTGTTTGTGAAACAGCAATGTCCCCGAATGGCCAATGTTAAGTTTTTGGAGACAGACGGACAGACAGACGGACAGACGAACGGACACGAGTAAAACAATTTGCCCCCGAGGGTATAAAAAAAGCTGATTAACTTTTAAAGTTCTTGATATCGATAAAATGGGCATCAATTAACGACTGCAAAATGTCTTCCAATAGTAATATGATGTGACTACCTTCTGATAGAGAAAGTTCATTTAATGCATTATCACAATTAGCATCCTTCAAATAATGTCAACATCATCAAGTATTTTGATGAATCCACGAATTCACCCCCCCCCCCAAAAAAAAAAAAAAAGATTGAAAAAGTATTAAAAATAAAGATTGAAAACGTCAACATGAGCAAAATTTTAAGCCATTAGTTAAATTACTTAGAAATTGAGATTACGGACCATGTCTAAAAATAAAAGCTCGATCAGTGCATTTTCCCATTACGCTAAAAGGCTGCAATTCAATATTGAAAGTAAAGTGGTCGCCAAATTACCAGAGTAGTTGGGTTTATTGCTACAAAAACGGACATATTAATCATTACTATTCCATAAGGTTATTTAATAAAGATACATGGGTTAAGACAACTCTTAGCATTTATTGGCTGAATGGGGGTTAACGTCCCTTTAAACTGATATGGTCCAATCGCGATGGCTGGATCACCTAATCGTGGATACAGGTCTGTCTTTTCTCTCACTGTACCACCAAGACACTCTTTCCGAGCCCCCAGCTGCTAGTCCACATAGGTTTACCCTTTCCCAAACAAGACCTGGTTTTGACGTCCCTAATAGAAAAGGCTTGGGAAAACATTGAAACAAAAGAAGAACTGCTGATAACCAGCAGTTTCTCCTTTTGTCTCAATATTTTCTGTGCTATATTGTACACAAATCCCTTCCTTTTTGCCATCAATTTTGTCAACAAAAGCCGCTTTAAAATAGGACCGCCCTAAAATTTTGTTGTTTGGGAAAGGGTTAACTATTATCCAGCCATAAATGGGAGACAAACTAAAGGCTATAAATAATATGGAATGGTCCTTTATGCCATAAGAATGGAATACAATGATATTTATATATCAGCATTTCTTCGAATATGCATGCATCTGAAAAGCCGAATTACGTGACGAACATTAGTTTTCCGGGAATAAGGAACGGGAAAGAATGGTGACCATGGAAATGGTAATTTTTCATTTAGTTTCTCCATGTTTTAAATACCATTTTTGTTGTTGGGCAAGTCGTTGGATTATATCCCTGTAACTTTATTTTGACGGCCAGCAGGACTTCTTTATGGGTTTCCAATATGGTCGGCTGGAAATTTGGCAGGACTCGATTTATAAATCATGTTCTCGGATTACAATCCTGCCGAGATGTGTCTATTAACAAAGATAACATAGACTTCCGACAGTCGATACAGATCAAAGTCATACTGATATACAAGGCTTTTGGGTTATGAATCTTTCAGCCATACCCAAACAAAGTAGTACGTTATATTGATAAGGATTTGGTTAACGGAAACCTTAACGAATTGCGGAACACATCTAAAAAATTAGAAAAGCCGAGGTGTGTTCCTCTCTGCACACAGAAACATTGTTATAAAAGAAGGATATCCAACCTATCAAATTTTATCCGGGACTCATTTTGGGGACCCGAAAGCACACTACCGTCTTGGCCTGTGACAACACGGCGGTATTTAATAGTTTAACCACATACATGTACGTGCATGTGGGCCAGCGAAGTTTAGCGAATGAAAAATTACGTGTATTCCATTACTGTAAAATTTATTATTTGAAATCACAAGCACGCAATTTAATCTTTACCTAAATTGTGACTTCACAATTTGATTACGCCGAAAAACCTATCAATTACGTCACAACTATTTTAAAGCAGATTCGATACGGGAGGATTGAATAAAATGCTAATAACCTATTAGTGCCAGAAACGGCGATAGACGTGCTTTTAGATCAAGGTATAGCCAGGAAATGATTTTGTGAGTACAGAAATAATTTGCCTTCACATGATAAATTGAATTTCCACTCTAATCGTCCTGTGACCTAAAGACGTCGACTATGTGGAACGTTTTTTAGTCGAACTATTTGTCTTTCGATACATAGAGCATATTAAAGTGACATTTCACAATTATTTTTACATAAATTGTACTTTTATTCTATCTGAAAGAGCATATTTTCGTATGAAAATTCTGAAAATTTCACGTCAAAATATTGAACCGTTTACGAGAAATATAATAACAATAAGCACGAAGATATACAATAGCAGGATATACAATTGAGGATAAATAGTCTGTAGCACCTTTGCGGGTTCATGCAAAACTGCCACAAGGGTATTTAGGCATACAATGTACTTTGTCTCATGAATTAGGGAAAAAACTACATGTACAAGGAAGCGAGCGTGTTTAGTATCCACTCTGATTATTAGGTCAGAAACAAGAGACGTTGTTTTGAAGACGTTGTCATTAACGTTCTCGGTCATCGCTAGGCAGACTGAAATTGTCACTGTAACGAATAATTACGGCTTTATTTTGTATTTTGATCACCCCAGCCTCTCTTGTTAGGCGACAGTAGCAATCAACGTAAAATAATGTTGTTGTGATGATTACTTGCCGTTAATATGAGGAATCAGAAATAAAGGTTAAGTACACAATCAGAACGACAGACTGCTTCAGATCTTATTGAACTGTTGATGAACCAGTTGTAGTGTTTGTTTTACATTATGTAATTATTAACCAAGATGTAATATTAATAAAGCTCCTGAACTATAATTATTAACTGGTAGAAAAGCTTCTAGCAGTAAGATCTCTACGAAAGTGGGGTATGTTGTAGACATTATGGTGAATAAAATAATTTTACCATTTAACTTATTTTGATTTTTGTGAATCCAATGGCGATAATGTGGTCTTAAAATGTTTGCACCGCTTTCTTTGTGAAAATGAATGTCTTATCAAAATTTTCAAAACTAGGGTAATTTTTGAAATATTGAAATGGTAGAAAATCGTCAATGGTTATTGAACTCAATAATATACAATAAGCGAAATATATTTTTCGAAAACTATTCTATTTGCAATTCAATGGCAGATAATCCACTAAAATATATATCGTAAGGGGGCATAACAGGATAATACATTGTTTTTAAGTCAGATACATTTACAGATATTTGCCAAGATCACAGCATCATGTATATAAATTGGAGGTTTACATACATATAATTGAGATATGATATCAAAAAGACTTTTGAATAAGGACTTAGGTAAATAATCATAATTGTTGTAGGTAAATTATGATTATAAACTTAACATAAGTTCCAACGCATAACTTTTTTTCAAATAATAAGTTGATTTTTGTCCAAGATTGAGTTTTAAAATTTGGTTTATGACAACCCGATAAGTTTCTGCACACGACCATAACACCATCTTATGTTTGCATTCTATTGTGACCGCATCATGCAAAAAGGGTAACAAAACAGTTTTTTCGGGACGTGTAACTCAAGACCTATTTCATTCATTTTTATTCACATTGAATTAGAAAGCTAGTCAATTACAATTTAGTTCGCCTACACAGAAAATTACCCGAAAAATACGTCAAAATCTACGGTCAAGTGCAATGGTAGGAGCTGCGACGCATATTGATAAACGTCGAGTATGTAGACCTACAATAATACGTTTAAAAATACAATACTATCGTGTTGGTATCATGCAGTTACCGTGCAATATATTGAATCTTGACATCAACAGTTCTTATTTTTTCTCCGGAAAGATCTTTAATCCCAACTCGTGGGCCTCTCATGTGCACAACTGAACTGGGTTCTTAAAAAGGGAAAACTTGGTAGTTTGCTTATAATAACGAATGCATACGTATAACAGTTATTGATACATGTCCACGAAAATATCCCTTTTTTTGTTTCTTCGTTGTATAGTTTTTATGACGTTATTGACATCAACTTGGATCTCCCGGAGTGATCGGAAGTTTGTGTCATCGTAACATCAATATCTGTCTGCTAACTTGCGTTGTTGCTCATACACGTTCACCAGATTGATCGTGTAGCAGACAAAATAGGAGTTTTACACTGTTTTCAATTTCTCTTTCATTAAAAAATGACCACGAATAATTGTCTTTTCATTACCATATTGTTATATTATTCATTTGTATTCCTTTTAAACATTCTTATTTCCAAGTCGGGTTCAATCATTTCACCAAGTTGGATTTATCTTTATATTATTTATTTATATTCCTATTCTTTTTAAACATTCTTTTTTTCCAAGTCAGGTTTAATCGTTTTACCAAGTTGGGATTTTTTTTATTGTACAACGTCCTTGAAATCGACAAATTACCTCAATTAAGGAATACGACCCATCATTAGCTCTAAATGATTCGTGTAATGTCGGCTGTTTCCGCAACAACGGAAATAATCGAGCATGTTCGGATTTACGGAGATTTTTTAAAAACATTTCTTGTAAAAACGCTTCTACATTAGATTTGAATTTGTACGTACAGTTTCTACAACGATTCCCAGCAGATTAATTTACAAAAAAGTGAAATGAAACAACAAAAGACGAAAAAATCAAAATATTTTGGCAGTTAGAATGACCTCCCTTTGCAACAACAGCAACTGCAGCGCACCCAGTGATCTCCCCTGAATCAGAATTACGTACCTCTGACGTAATATGTCACTGTTTGGAGGTTGATTCGCACCATAAATATTTCGTTCCATAACTGATCACTTTATTTTGCCGTAATTTGGGCTTTTTCTTTAGGAAAAGGTAAGCTTGACCTTTGCCTTTTCTTTCTGTTTAACCCTTTCCCAAAAAACTAGACACAAGATAAGACCAACTGATGCTTTCTCTGCGCTAGGTTTGCGTGAAAAAACCAATGAGAGAAAAGAAGCAAATACTGATACAACCAGTTGTATTCACTTTCTCTGTAGAATTTCTAATTGATTTCATACTTTTTTGTTTCTGTCTCGTCTTTTGCATCTCTTTAGCTACTAATAAAGCAGCAAACATGATTCAAACATGACATCAGAAAACTCATATTCAAAAGTTGCTTGTTCACCTAACCCTTTCCAAAACAAGACCAATTTTGGCAGAGACCAATCTTTCTACAACAGTCCTGGCTTTATTTTTTCAAAATGTTTCTTGTGATGATAATACCGTCCTTAACTCACACTCAGACACACACATTTCTGGGGCATTTTAACAAATTTTCGACATAGACATGTTTGGCTAACGATTTACATGCAGATATTATATACATGTAACATTTTTGTTTCTACCATTGTTAAAGTATTGAAACTTTGCACACATGCTTGTGGTCAGACATGTATATATTCCTTAATAAGGATAAAGCCTGGGTAAAGATTCATTACCCTTTCAAATTTCTATTTGAGTAGACTTTTTATTCTTTTCATCCTATAAAATTTCACAATCCAACACTTTTTCGTTGAGCTATCCTGTCCACTGACAACTCTTGTTTTATAAACATTTTTGTTTATATTGGTGTTTTTAATAGTAACATTTACTATTATATAAATATTCCAATACAAACAATAACAAACCTGTAAAATTCGTATGGAACAATTTATTCAAATATAATGAACAAAAAGTGCTATTTTCCTGAAAAAAAATGGGCGGTGGTTAAAAGGGGGTGTATTAGTCAAAGTGATTTTTTTGAATTTGTGTACGGCGAAACTGTTTAATTTTTACTTTTTTTGAAAGAATATACACATAGGAAAATTATGATCTTCTTCTTGTGCCATGCATTTTGATATATCATTGGAATTTATGTTATTTAGAATTGACTATTGTTTCAGATTCGTCCGAAAAGCCAGTCGAAAGTATGGTAGCCATGTATTACAAAAGCAAAAACAAATATTTCGTTGTTGGTTTTCATTTATTTACTTGTTATTCCATTGTTGGGGATCATATAAGCTATTGATTAGATGCAAACACTTGTGTTTATTGCTTTTAATCATGCAGTTTTTGTGTGTAAAAGCTCACTTGGCGTGTTTGGCATTTCATGACTTCGTATGACCCTGATGCAAGATATAAAATTATCAAAATTTCACTAACGAAACGATCAAAGTTGATAAAAAATGGCAATTAGATGCGGGATACCATGCTGATTTTAGATATATATAGTTACTTATGTATCTTTATTATTCTATTGATGGGTCGTATACCTTAAGCACCGCTAATGGTGTCTTCATAGAGTAAAATGATGAGGTTACATCCTGTAAGAGGAAATTCATTTAATGCATTACTGCGATTATCATTCCTCAAGTAACGATAAAATCTCATGTTGACATAGTTGTGGGGAAATTCAAAAGAAGGTCGGAGGTGATGTCAGTTTGGCGTCATTTGTAATAAAATCAATCGGAATGTCACTTGTCAGATGAATTTCATCTAATACATTACAACAATAACCATATTTCAAGTACCGTTAAGATCGACCGAGATTTGTAGGCCTATATATGCCCCGCCCCTTAGATAGTGTTGCTAATAGGGGGCACCAAGAAAATTATAAAGTAACATATTGATGTGTAAGATGCAGAAAAATGAACGCACCAATCCATTTATAAAGATTAAAATTAAGCGTCAGAGATTTGAAAAGACAACCCTCTTGTAGAATGCAGAGTTTGGGGCCATTAGCTAAATTACAGCGTTGCGAAGATTTCTTCCAATGCCTCAAAAATAATCAAAGTGCTGAGAGCACTGTAATTGGACGTCTCTGATTGATTGAGCGGGATTGTACATGAACGAAAGATATTTTATTCATTCTTCTGTGTTTAATTCTATAAGATCGGTTTCGGACATACGAAATCGGCTTTAATACCAGAAAACCCTTCTCAGGCTTCAAATTGATTTGATTGCCGTTTCAAGACAACTGATTTGTCGCTATGAATAATCACTATTAATTTGATTACCAAATTCAGTTAAGGCCATGCGATTAGCACTTTTGTCTTCTTGTTTCGGTTTACTATGAGTATTGTCGTCAGTTATACTTTTCATTGATTTTATAAAGTACGCTACAAAGCAATTTATTCAAAATGTAAGCCAACGCGCTTCATAAATGAAAGCCGCGATAGCTCACTTAGCAGAGCACTCACCTTGTACTCTTTACACATGTTATATCCGGAAGGCCCTGGGTTCGTATTCTACTCAGACATTGTTCTTTTTAATCATCTTTTTTTATACGCCGCCGGAGGCGGACGTATATTGGCGTCATCTTCTCCGTCTGTCGTCTGTCCGTCCATCCATCCATCCGTCCGTCCGTACGTCCGTTCACTTTTCTTGTCAACGCAACTCCTCCTAAGTTTCTGGCTGGATCTTCTTGAAACTTGGTCAATGTTATCACCTCAATTGGTAGATGTGCATGAAGGAAGGATGTTATGGTTCGTTGATTTTTGCCAGAGTTATGCCCCTTAAAAATTTAGTCTCTGGGGCTTATTGAAATTGTAGCCCTGTCAACGCAACTCCTCCTAAGTTTCAAGCTGGATCTTAATGAAACTTGGTCAATGTTATCACATCAATTGGTAGATGTGCATGAAGGAGTTATGCCCCCTTAAAACTTAGTCTGTGGGGCTTATTGAAATTGCAGCCTTGTCAACGCAAGTCCTCCTACGTTTATGGCTGGATATTAATGACACTTGGTCAATCACCTCAATTGGTAGATTTGCATGAAGGAAAGATTTTATGGTTCATTGATTTTTTCTAGAGTTATGCCCCCTTAAAACTTAGTCTCTGGGGCTGATTGAAATTGCAGCCTTGTCAACACAACTTCTTCTAAGATTCTGACTGGATCCTTATGAAACTTTGTGGATGTTATTACCTTAATTGGTAGATGTGCATGAAGTAAGGATTTTATGGTTCATTGATTTTTGCCTGAGTTATGCCCCCTTCAATCTTAGTCTCTAGGGCTTAATTATATTTCAGTCTCGTGAACGCAATTCCTTCCAGGTTTTTGACTGGATATTTATAAAAACCTTTTTGTGAACACAACTTTTTACAGGTTTTTGAGTGAATATTTATAAATCCTTGTCAATGTCATTTTTTGTCTCAAGTTTTATAAGTGGCGGCGTATATTGTGACCATGGCACTCTTGTTCGACTTCTATCTCCACCATCGTTGGCGAAAAAACGACTGCAGTGATTTAGAATCGATCTTAACACAAATTCAACGAAATAAAATAATGAAACGCCGATCATTTACATACAATTCCGCTCAATCAATGAGAGGCGTCTAAATATAGTGCTCCAAGCACTTTGATTTTTATTCCTGTTTAGAGTAAAAAAAGAAAAAAAAACACGGTAGCAGTTTTCCCTGGTTGTAGTTACAAAACAAATTCAATACATACTTTTCCTGAAACAAAATACCAGATGAATTGGAGCACAACCATGGATTCCTCATACAAGTACTACCGCAGCATCCTTACATCTACAGATGTGCATAAAAAGAAGAAATTGGGAACGTGCCGTCGGGAAAATGGCAGTGGAGTACAACGAGCAATTTAAATCTTCATATTACTATCAACAAAAATTTGAGAATAGCAATGTCCCTATCTGTAAATATATTCATACGATCATCCAGGTACCATCTGTTGCAGACCCATTGCTTCATCTTCTTAGCTCAATACACGTAAACGGTTCTCTTAAACGAAATAAATACAGATCGCTGTCACTTAGTCTTATACTAGTAATAATCATTGTTGTCATGATCATCGATCAGTATGTAAATAGGTCATGATACTGTCGAATATCAGTGATACAGATGCTGGAGAAAAAAACTCGTAAGAGCAACTATTTTTCTGAATAGGTGGATTTCACTAGTGTCTCATCTGAGGCTGTTCAGATGGAACCCCGATTTGTCATCGAGTCTAACCCGAGTTGCGAAATGAACTCACTCCCCGATAATCAATTTCAAAACCCTGGTTCCAAAGTACGTCTCGTGGAAACCCCGTTCCTTTAAATGTGTCAAAGACTTAAACAACAATGATCAAAGAAAAGGAACCTATCATACACAATACGTGCATTAAATTGGGTAATCATTCTAAAATGTGTGTTTTCAGTAAACACATCAAGAAAAACAAACGTTTTACAGAAGAAATAATCCGAACTGGTTTTGAACCAACGGCGTTCCAAATTTCAAACTGAAAAAAGGTTGCGAGGTTAATCCTTTCCCGTTTGAGCTATCGCTGCTGCTGATGATATAGGGTGTCTGTTTACATTATAACCATAGTGTATGCATGTATCGCTTTCTAAAGATCTTACCCTTTACACAATAAATATTACGAAAGTCAAAAAACTACAAGAAAATGATTAAATCGAAAAAAGATCGTAAAGTTGGTTAAGACGTGGTATGAATTGAATCGGCCAATGAATCTTATAGTATTTGTTAGAGAACACATAGAAAGTAGGAAAAGATACGACAGTTTTCCTGTATGGTCGCAAAATCTATTTTGAATTCTGGTCAACTGGCAATTGAGTCTGAGAAAGGGTTTTTTGGTAATGAAAACCCAATTCGCCTGTCCAAAAGTGGTTATAAGAATTGTACGTCCTTTCGGACGTCCAATTAAAAACGATCGGCGCGCTACTGTCATTACAAAAATATCTGTAAAAGATCGATTCGATGATAAATGGTCACAAAATTGCCGAAGAAGGTGACCTTCTCTTGTTTGACAAAAATAGACATAACTACTTGTAATGAAGAATCGTTGATATGATTAAATATAATAATAATGAGCCAGAATCTGGAAAAACGTCCCTTATAGCATTTTTGAAAATTGAGTTTCCAGATAAGCCTGTCGTCAAATGCAGTCCAATATGCATCCATGCTGCTCTATTTATGCTACTTAAGGTCACAATGAAGCTATTAGAGAACAGCATGGATCCTGATCAGACTGTGCGTATGCACAGGCTGATCGGGATCTATGTTGGGCTCAAAAGCCTTAAGGGACGCTTTTCCAGATCCTGGCTCAGTAAGTGTAACAAATATATAGGATTAGAATCCGTCTGTGCGATTGGCATATATTATAGTTGAAAAGAGCGAAAAATTATAAGAAAGTAGCATTGGTACATCGACTTTTTTTCAATTATACATTTGAAAACCGATTCATGCAATGAACATATATTTATCTTTTGGTTCGTGCCCTGTTTAACAAGTTATTTGAAAGCAGACGATTCCACGACTTAGAGTCCCGCCTGGAAGACGAGAGAGGAGTTGACTTGAGCCTGAAATTCCGGTGTTACAAGACCAGCGCTTTACACTTGCAATAAACCCGTCCCTGTATCATAAAAAGATTCGCGCAACGTCGGAATTGTTCGGGCGAATAGGTTCGGATACGTGATGAAGCCGCTCGAAAAAATCCGATGTTTTATGAATCTCAAAATGGCCACATTATGGGTATTCTACCTTAACAATGGACGCATCGTTTCCAATGTGTACCGTAATGTGATAGTATCCTTATATACTGAGAGGCAAAAATAAGTAAACACCCTAGTTCTTCCAAGTTTTCTGAGAAAACGCTTAAAAGATTATGTACGAATTTCAAACGCCACCGAAGGGTTGTCGTTTACTGATGTAACCTTCCCTGCCTCTCCGTCTGTCTGTCCCTCCTTCGATTGCGAAGGCTTTTTTCATATCATACAGCGTCATCAAAAAGGGGGTTTAATCAATTAATTAGTGCAAGCATTCACGTTGACACAACGCCTAAATTTATAAACGGATTTTGATAAAATTTTCACAGAAAGTGATTACTCACCTAGGACTATGCGTATAATGTTAGTGTTTTTCCATATTACGACGAATCATGGCAAAAGGGGACTTGTTGTTAACAAGTTATCTGATGCAATTCCTACTATTTTTTTTGGTGGATTTTAATAAAATTTGCGGAGAATGTTCCTACACAATTGACTAAATGTATATAGTGTCACGTTTCTGTCATAATATGCTGCGACATAGAAACACGGGTCTTTATGCAAAAAAGTGGCATATTGATCGATTTCTACCAGTCACCGAGAATTGTGTTATAACGTTAGAGAAAATTTACGGTTGTGATTTGTTTTGATAATGAATAAAGAAATCAAATACGGATTAGCAGAAATATTTTTATGCTCCACTAAGTCGCACGTGCAAAATTTTCAAAATCATCATGTAGCAATACTATGCGTAGTCAAACAATTTCGGGTGAAAATTATCAACTTTGTTTTATTGGTTTATTGGTAGAAATGAGCTGTCCAAAATTTTGAGTCGATATGGTGGAAATTAAGAGAGATATTTACAAGCAAAAAGTGTATACTTTCTTTTGCCTCTCAGTATATTTCCAAATGCACTTTGAATACTATAACCGTCGAATTACTTTTCGGATTATTTGAACGAACAATTCTATGATGGTAATATAAGGGGATATGATCTAACTAAGCATCTAAATTCATTTTCAGATAAAAGGATTATCAATAAAAGTGAATGGGAAAGAATCATGGCCATAAAATGCGGGGAATTGTCATTTTGTTTCCTCATGTTTTAAATAACATTTTTGTTGTTTACAAGTCGTTGTATAATACTCCTCTAACATTATTTTGACGGCCAGAAGGACTTCTTTATTGGTTTCCAATATGGTCGGCAGGAAATTTGGCAGGACACGATTTACAACCTCGCCGAAATTTGTCTTACAACAAAGATAACATAGACGTCCGACAGTTAATACAGAACTTAAAGTGACATTTCACAATTATTTAATTTCTAAAAGTATGTCTTGATGCAAAGAAATGCTATCAGTTTTTTGAAGTTGCTATTTATAAGCGAAAAATACGCCTTTAATGTTGAGACAGAAATGACAAATTCTATATAAATCTGAACTGCTACACAAAAATATATATTTCTCGTAAACGGTTCAATATTTTGGCTTAAAATTTCCAGAATTTTCATAAGAAAACATGCTCTTTCAGATGGAATAAAAGTAAAATTTATGTAAAAATAATCGTGAAATGTCACTTTAAAACGTTTTTACAATTGCTTCTTTTCTGTCAACTGAGAGTTTACCCTATAGTTGATAGAATGAGGTTTAAACGCAGCGTTCATCAAATTTCCAATCATATTTCGTCAGCTGGTGCACCTATTTATGTGTGACTGGTATTTCTCGCACCAGTGCAAACATAACATCAAATCCGAGCAACCAACTGCTCTCTCACTTAGATGATATACACCCAATGGTGACAGACACATGACTTTTGTCAAATGTCAGAAATGATAATAGTGGCAGAGTCGGGATTTGAATAAACAAATCCTGAGGCGCGTTCTTTAGAGCGAGATTTTTTAAGATTTCTTAAGGTGTTTTGAATAAAGCGTTTTTAAGACCGAGACCTTGACCGAGCTGTTCCGAATGCTCCACATTTATACAAATGACGTCATCATGACGTCATTTGTATAAAGTATGGAACATTCGGAACACCGCGGTTTATGAATTATGGAGTGTTCGGAACATCTCGGTCAAATCTCTTTTATATTGTTTGTACAGAGTTGACCGAGGGGTTCCGCACGAAGCATAGGGTAATGGCGCCTCCAATTGAGCGTCTTAAAAATCTTGCTAAAAAGAACGCTTTATCCTAAAATATCTTAGGAAATCTCAAGATATCTCAAGAAATCTCGCTCTTACCCCCCGGTCCCACTGAGCCCGATTTCCAAAATATTCGTAGTGCCTCGGAAGAGCAAATTGTCACCGATTTACCACGAATTTGAGCCGATTTTCTCCTCTCATCCCATTTTTAGCGGTAAGTTTCTGACGGACAACGAAATACTACGATACAATACGATTAACTACGATTTTGTTCCGAAGTACCCCGAGATTTGGAGCCGAGTTACCACGAAACAGTACGAACTAGACCGACTGTCCCGATTTCTAACTACGATAGACTACGACGCACTCAGAGTTACTGCGACATACGCCGACAGATCCGATCTACTACGACTTTCATGACTTTGGAACATTTTCGTCGCGATTTTGCCCCGATTTCGTAAACTTGGTTTATATAATGATTAATTCTACAGAAAAATCAGTTTGGTATTTGTGTATCAGAGTGGCAACATGCCAACAACAGAAAACGACATTAAAGTAACTGTTGTTTGTCCGAAATTACTTCACGGTGTACTTGATAAATCGACCCCTATTGAAATTCAGATCCAAGTGTAGTACTGGTGAGTTTACGGGTGTATTTGAAAGATTTAATGCATTGGTAATAGTGTGAGAAAGCCAGAAAATGTGGACAGATGCCGTTTAGGCTACAAAAGAGTCAAAATTATTGTCAGTGGCAATAAACACCCTACTCAAAAAGGCATTATCAAATGAGCTGTTGGCACGATGTGAATGGATACTGTCGAAAGAGGCTTATAAGCATTTCCAAAACCAGGTCTGGTTTGTATGTCCTTAATAGAAAATATCTGTTCGCAAATCCTATGTTAATCTACAATCGAGTCATAATCAGATCACTATGTTGTTTGGGTGACTTCATTTTCTTAATGACAGGGTGGCTAATCACGTGATACACATGTGGTAATCTCACACTGTTTGTTTACCGATTCCGTACGATAGAAGGTATATTTTATTGTTTTCCCGTGGGTTTTGGCCGATTTTAGAAATGACAATAAGTGCAGAGTACCCGGGCAACATTGCTCTTGTTTATGATGCTGGACTTTTAAGGTAAGGGTGTGCAATTTTCTTGAAATTCGAAAAAGAGTTTTCATTTGTTGTATGGTTGGAGTCACACTTTTGTGTGGCCAATCTTGTTTTGAGTAATTTTGTTGTTTCATAACATGCTAAAGCACGCGTATAATAGTGACAAATGTAAAATGCAATACAGGGATAATGATCGTAAAATATTAAAAGCAGCAGAGTTGATATTGGTAGTAAAACTGGAAAAGAAAGCCAGAGATAGGCGTCACACGGTATGATAAGAATCACACTGCATGTTGGAGACCAACACTGATAGGAATCACACTCGTTTAGTAATGGACCGACTTCAATACTCAAACACCTTGTTAATACCAAGCTACATTGTCATATATACTAGGCTACTATTTGAAACAGGAAGAGAGTCATGGATCTGTGTTGGATGGTATGATTACTGAAAAAATGACCATGCTTTTATTTAAATCCGGATTGGTAGTTGATATATAAAAGTTTATCTTAATAAGGGAGATTATACGTTAAATGTTGTCACTGTTGTCATTTTAGAAACCACAAGAAAAAACCAAATAGAAGTAGAAAAAGCAAAGCAACGCTTTTATACGTGCACCTGAGCATGAAGTACTCAAGGTGAGCTATTTTGGTCGCTTTTTGTACGTAGTCTGTCCGTCCATTTTGTGTTTACACTATAGCATCCGCAAATATGAGCCAATCTTTATCAAGCTTTGTCAAATCAAGTATTATCATACGTACTCAAATGAGTCCTGTACCTGCCTTTGAATATCACAAATAGCTAGTTTTGACATTGGTTACACTCTAGCGCCTACATTTGTTGATTGATGAACACCTGTTGATGAAGATAAAAATTCAACATGGTGTTGGTTTCTATAAGACCATGAATTACTTTGATTTTCAGTTTGGTTGTGCGTTATTTGGCCTTGAATTTGACAATATCACTGTTTTCATCTTATGTTGAAATATTGACCAATCGAGACAAATTTTGAATACAATCTTGTATAAAATAGATCTTTAATGACTTAAAATTTATCTTAATCGAAACAGAACTTGTGGACTTATCTGTCCTTCATTTTGAGAAATTTGCCGTTTTCGACTTTTTTTCACCCAAACAGCCACAAAATAGATATTGACCAATCTAGAGGTAACATAGACATAATGTTAGTGGCCATAAGTTCTTTGAGAGGTTTTAAATTTCAATAGCATTCCGGATATTACTTGCTTAGTTATCTGCCCTGGAATTTGATAAAAAAGGGGTGACAGCAAAGTCGATGATAGCACTTCTCTTCCCGATCAGACGGAAAATTGAAATCATCGGAGATCTTATGGTAACCAACATCATATTTTTTCAACATCTAATTTACAGCATGAATGGTGAATAAATATAGATGATAGAGAGCAAACAATGTCAAACCAGCTATTTTTGACGCCCAAAGACAGATGATTCAGGACTTTTTTTTTTTTTGGCATTTTTATCCAGAAGTCAAGGGTAAGTAATCCAGAATCTACTGAAGCCATTTTGAAAATTATATTACAAATTGTGGTAATATTATCCTCATTCACCATTAGAAAGATGAATTGAATAAAATGAGAAATGAATTCTGTTGTGTTTTTTTTCGTTAAGTTAATCCTTTCAAAAATCATGAAAAATCCTTAGCCACGTTTATTGCCCCTTTTCTCCTGTACATGGCCTCCAATTGAATAAAAAACAACATGTATTCAAATCGACATATGTATTAAAGTATTTCAATGCATCATTTGTTTTAAAAGTAATAATTGTTAGTTAAACTATATAAGAACTCAATTAACACCTGATGGTTTTGAGGGCGAGTTACCCCACCCACCTTTATTTAATGTGTCTTCCAAACCAGGGCTCCGTTCAAGTACTTTGCCAAAATAATGTTAGAATATTATTGGTCAAATTTCTACAGCGAAAATGAAGAAAAATTCGGCTGGGTCACAGAAAGGGCCTTATTGACACTCATCCTTTGCTGAAAATATTGAATTTAGAGTTCTAACAAGTGTGTTTTATTGTTCATTCATTCAAAGATTTATTTATTTATTCAATTTACTTACTTATCTGGTAAAAGTTTTTCATTATATTTGTGATGTATTTATTGTTTCAAATACATGATTAAGGGTTAAAAGAATTTATAACATTATCTACGACTTTTAATATATCTAAAAACTATATATTATACAGGCCCGTAGGAAGCAATTTCATATGGGGGGGGGGGTAAAAGCCCTTGTCCTGAATATTGGGGGGTTAATTTGGATTTTCCCAAAATTGTCAGCGTACAATAAATAAAAATCGGCATTTTTGGCCAACATCGGGAGGGCTTAGCCCCCCTAGCCCCCCTTGTTCCTACGGGTCTGTTATAGGCAACTCAGGTCCCATCTCAGTTTCCAGTGTGACTCCTATCACACAGTGACGTGAGTGTGATTCCTATCATTTTCCCCGAGATCATTTTCTCTCGAAAACGAAACTTAAACAACCCCTTTGTGTGAAAAACTTCCTTCTTTTAACAAAATGTATTCATTATACTGCAAAACTCAGACTTAGATTGAACAAATTCACTGAAAAGCTTATTTTTGAATATCACATACCAAAAGTATGATTCCTACCATATCACTCAAACACACATTTGAAGGATATTTCACGAAAACTATGCGTGTTTGATCAAATTATTTAAAAGGAAGACTGAAGCGCACCAAAATGCGGGTACTCTGCACTACACGTCAATTCTAAAATCGGCCAAAAACCAAGGGAAAACAATGAAACAAACCTTCTATCGTACGGAATTCGTAAACAAACAGTGTGAGATTACCACATGTGTATCACGTGATTAGCCACCTTGAATGATATGGCCCTGAGTATCGATGCCATCTTTAAGTTCGTGGTAAGGATCCTGATCAGGATCAAGTTGATCAATGACTCATCAGGAATAACAATTCTGTAGTAGCTGACAGTAGTTTCTTTATTCAGGCGTCCTTTTTTTTTGGTCCCAGTGTATCGAATGGTTTTGTTCAAAGGTTTATAACTGAATGATTAAGATTTTAGAACCAGAACGGCGAAATACTATTTTTTGTCCGAAATAACGTCATTTTTAATTGATAAAATTAAACCCTATTGTTTTCAAAGTTGATTCACCTTTTTTACAATTTCCGGAATTCGGGGTACTTCGCAGTTCTTCGGAATAATATCCTAGTTGTTCCTAGTTATTCGGTATAGATCGGTGTACCTCGGGTGCGAGTCGTGTTACTCGTCGTAGTTCATCGGCGTGTGCCGGGAGTTGCTCGTAGTACATCGGCGTTATTCGGTGTTCATCGCCGAGATGTGTATCCCGAATAAGTACGATATAGTCGCCGAATAACGCCGATTTACCTACTACGAAGTACGCCGATTAAATACGATGTACAAGGAGGTGCGCCGAATTCGCCACGATTTTCGAAATCGGGAGAAAAATTTGCGCATGTTGAAATTTTTGTCCCGATTTATTTTTGATCCCGAATTGGTGCCGATTTTTATCAGGATGTACTACGACTCTCCCGAAGTAGACCGATTTCATGCCGATTTTGAAATTTTCGAAATCGGGATTAAATCGGGCTCAGTGGGACCGGGGGGTAAAGAACGCACATCTGTTATGCCTTTGAATAAGGGGTCGAAAACCCGGTTGTTGAACGGCTACATGATCACGTGATCAGCTTTAAATGTAACATGACTACGTGAGTTACCATAGATATTTGCTTCAATTTGTGAATCCTATAATCACGTTTATTCCTGTTCATAAAGCGTTTCAAGAAAACCAAAATCGACATTAGTTGCAGAGTAAGACGTTAGAATGCGAGCTAATGTTCACGGAGCGACTTCAATTTTTCTACACTTGATAGAACTGCATTGGAAGCATGTGAGCCTGCGAAATTTATCGCGTGCAATTAATTACAAAAATATGAAACACGATCTAGTGCACATGGTGAATTTATTTCTTGTAATATGAGATAATCTAATAATACAAGTGAACTCGAAAAATGAATTCAATAATTACTTCATTTTCATTACGCAACAAATAAAATGAGATTGTTCACCTTTTACTGTATAATTAATATACAGTAAAAGGTGAACAATCTCATTTTATTTATTGCGTAATGAAAATTTTACAGATATTAGTCTACAGAATCACGATGGATAATCACGTGATGCAATAATTACTGAATATCTTCAATAACTTTGTTATTACGGGACCGATTTGAATTCGGTTTTAAGCAGAGAATGTGGACAGACGTCACGCATTAGATGGACGTGGTTGATTTGTGAAATATTAACTGATAAAAAAGTTATTGAAGATAAACCAAAATTTTGGTTTATCTTCAATAACGTTTTTATCAGTTGATTTTTTTAAAAAATCTACCACGACCATGTTATTTCTGACATTTTTCCACCTTCTCTGCTTCAAACCTGACTGTTAGTGCGCTTTTACGAACAAACAGGACGCAAAATCGATTTCATGTCAGAGCGGTGTTTTAGTACCACTATTAAATTGCATATGACTTTTGAACCAATACATAATTATTGTTTCGAAGTGAAATTTGGAACAGAAATGCAAAAATAGTGTATCTTCAGTGCTAAAAATTCAAAAATTAGATTCTTTGCTTATGCTATAAAAGATTTGGCTTTGAATTAGGGTTCCGTTTATATTGGGACACTCTGTACATGGAATAACAAGGAACATAAATAAGTTGGTGATGTCCTTCCAAAAGCCTCATAACTAGGTTACGACTTTAACGCCTACCCAGACGACACATAATTACAACTGATCCAATTTGAGATATCGTCGGTGTAAATGCAAAACCTCGTATGTCGATTCTTGCTATTTTCAGAGTACAAACTTCTGTGCCCAGTTCAGACAATTCTCGCAGGTTTGAGATATTTTTACTAATCAGTATTAATGACACATTATTTGTGAACAGTATGTCGGAAATTCAAGTAAAACACCCCAGTTTGGGAAAAGTTATTACACTTTTTCCCTCCCCTTTAAAATTTTCCAAAAACGAGATACGAGATTTTGCATTTACAACGACGATATGCTGCAGATGACACAATGGCTGTTTGTAAAGATAAGATAGTAAGAGTAAAAGAAAGTGAAAAAATACTTCACTTTTTTACTTTAATATAGGATTCGTCTTGAAAAACAGTACATAAATATTGAGGCAAAAGGAGAAAATGCTGGTTACCAGCATTTTCTTCTTTTGCATCAATATTTTCCCAAGCAATTTCGTTTGGGGACGTCTAAACCATGACTTGTTTAGGAATGGGTTAAAAAGCTGCAGTTCTGAGATCTTTGAAGAAATGTCTCAAAATGCAATTACATTTGACGCAGATTAAAAAATTAATATAGTCTGGTGTTTTAAAGTTAAGAATGGTACTTATTGACTGTAATTTTTCCCGAGCTACATTTATCCCACGGATATCAAAACGAAATAGTGCGAAAATACTGCTGATATATAGATCTAGAAAACAATGAGAGGAAAAGAAAATTGTGTAAAAACAAAGCAACCTGTGGACAGTCAGAGTTTGCGTAATTAGTGTAGTGTATAGCATTTTTTTTTTCAGACAAAAAAGATAAGAGTTTTAGCACTGGTAACAAGTTTTTCACTTCCTATCGAGGATAGGTTTCCCACAAACGTTATTAAAAATGAAAAGATGTGGGTATGTAAAATAAGATACACACGTCATTCTTACAGAAGGACAAAAAGAACTTGATGCTAATTAATTTCTACTTGGGTAGAAAAATAATCTTCCATTTCATGTTGAACACTTCATACGACATTTCTTAAATATGGTTTTTACATGATTGTATGTCCGACAAGTTAGTAGTCCGGTGGCCAAACAGCATTTTTCAAGTGAACCTGGATTTGCGGTATATAGAAAATGTTTTGACTGATTATGGTAGCCAACACCTTCAGAAACCAGAATCAGGTTGATGCCACCTTGTCACCCTTGGGCAACTCTCAGAATTCAAGATGGCGTCCAAGATGGCGGAATGCCATCGTGCCTGATAATAGTTCTGTCCAAACATATGCATTCATGATAAATAATAGCTTGTGATATGTTCAGAAATGCTCAGAGAGAATTTCCAAAGAAAATAATGAGTGATATTCGCAATATTTCATTGTAAATCTTACAAAATCTGGTAAATCTTTAAAATTTTACCCCACCCACCCCATTTTACATAGAACAATTAAGTTTTTCGCAACAATGTTAACATTTCCCGTATTCCATATGATTAAATACTTTGATTATATTGATGAATGAAAAACGAGTGTTTTGAATGACAAACCTGGCAAAATGGTCTCTCGGACAATTCAAAATGGCACCAAGATGGCGGGAAATTGTCTTTATATCAAGTTATATTTTTAAACAAAACCTCTGAAAATATTTTGAAATGTCTTTCAAATGCTAATAACCTGTTTGGTGTATTCCTGTAAAAGATCAAAGCGTCAAGTAAATATAAGTTCTTTTAATTAGTTGTTTTTCTACCAGAATCTAGGACTGTCACAAAATCTTACCCCACCCACTGCATTTAGAATGGAGAAAATCTAGAAATATACACTTTAATTGACTATGTTTTTATGTTTGCAAACTTCTTAAAAGGAAAGTGTAATATAAACTATTTAAATAGATCCCATTGATTGGTTAATTGATTGATTGGGGTTGAACGCTTCTTTAAACTTATATGGTCTTATCGCTGAAGGTTAACACCTAACCGTGAATTTCTGTCGTTTCTCGTACCAGTACTATCACAACACCCTTACCCAGTCTCCAATTGTTTAACGATTATCAAATAGTTAGTTGGAGACAAGTTTGTCAGAAAGGATATCTGTCGCGACTGGGGATTGAACTCGGGATCTCATGGATGAAAATCGGATGTTAATTTAACCCTTTCCCAAATGATACAATTTAGGGTTGTCTTATTTGAAAGCTGCTGCAGACGACAATATGGATGTAAATTAAGGTTGGATTTGTGTACAATTTAGCTCAGAAAATATTGAGACAAAAGGAGAAACTGCTGGTTATCAGCAGTTTCTTCTTTTGTCTCAATGTTTTTCCAATCCTTTTCTAATAAGGACGTCAAACCAGGTCTTGTTTGGGAAAGGGTTAAAATGACGTCAAAGGCTTTTTGCGAATATTTCTGTATCATTATAAATATTTTTTCGAATTTTAATTGAAAACTGAATACAATTTATAGTATACATTATACAGAAAAAGGAATTGGGCCCTTTTTGCTGAGCAAAGGGTTTTTCTTCTCCATAAACCATCTGCAAGTCTTAGCATATTCCGAAGTTCTAACTTGTATCATCTTACCTAACTTCTACATTTGGCATTCGAAAAAAGTTAGATATTTGTCCTTCATATAGCGTTTTCTTCCTTGTTTTCAGATTTGAAAATGATTATGATGACCATCTGTGTAGTTTGGAGCTATTCAGTGGTGGTTTGGTATTCAACTCTTTTGAAATTGAAAAAATGATTCAATGCGAATGAATTCCAGATGGAATTGGGATGGAGGCGATTTCCAGGGGTCGGAGGACCCATATGCTAATCTTCCAGCAAATTATATTAATTTCATTGAATAACATGGGTTTAAGTTAATGTGAATTTAGGCTGCACAACAATTTCTTTCAGTGACTTCTATTCCTTATGATTTCAAACTGTATTAAAGCTTGTCATTTTTAAAATGGTACATACATGCAATATTATTTGGATCACGAAAGTGTGCATGATCTCCTCCCTCAATGTTTCATTATCAGTTATTTGCATTTACACATGAAAATAAAAAATAACTCTGCCATACGTCGGTTAAAGCCATACTTTAATTGCCATTATTGCTACGATTGCTAAATATACATGGAACAGTGCACCAGTGCATGCAACAATGGGATGCAACCGAGATATTGTGGTCCTCAACTACAAACTGGTACCATTACTTATCTCTGAGTCGTCAGCATGTGGCATCAAACATTAACAATGGTTATATCTTCTTGTATCACCTACGAATTACTGTTCCCTAAACTGTTCAGTATAAAAGATGTTGGCATATTGACTGTTGTCATTTCATGCCTATTTGTGAAAAAAGTTTCGAAAAGTCTTAGTACATGGCATCATGTGTTGTTTAGGCTTACTGGAATGTGGTTTCGAGTGTTTCTTGAGGGAAGAGAAACCCCTGACTTTTAAATCTTTAGCTTTTATATCAATATCATTCTATTTCCCAATTCAGCAGGATGTTAGGTATTACAATAATAGACAGACGTCACAACTAGTATGAAACACAACCATGTGTTGTCTTGGAAAGGATTTAGAAAGAGCGAGAAGTTAATATAAAATTGCAATGAAAACTTATCCGATTTTTTAAAGGCAATATTTAATAGATTAGAGTCTACATCATTTTGACCAAAAAAATTTTAGTCCAAAAATGTGGTTTGTAATTTAGCCGAAACTGATAAACGAAAGTGAAGCTATTCATATCCATTTCCACAAATCTCACAAAATTCATTGTTTCCAATTTCTTCGTTATGTGTGTGTGTGTGTGTGTGGGGGGGGGGGTTGTGGGCGGAATACCCCCTGACTCCCTAAATTTTTTGTATCCATATCTTTTTTAGGCTAGTTTCGCCCCTCAATTAAGATTGAAATGTGTTTCGAATAATGCAAATTTGAGTGGATGGGGTAAAATGAAAAATAAATGATCTTGTCTTTACTCTGTTTGCCAATAGTGATATATGATAAGCTTAGAAAAGCACATTAGATCCCATCAAACGTTTCTAACCCACTATTTGGAAATATGTATAATTACAGCAAAAGACATCCCTTGTTATTTTGTATGAAATCATCTTTTTCCGCCATTTTAGGCGCCATTTTGAATAAAAACATAGTCAGTTAAAGTGTATATTTCTAGATTTTCTCCATTGTAAATGCAGTGGGTGGGGTAAGATCTTGCGACAGTCCTTGATTCTAGTAGAAATACAACTAATTGATACAACTAATATAATAGACGTTTTTATAATTTTACATGAATACATCAAAACAGGTTATAAGCATTTGAAAGACATTTTAAAACTTTTTGGAAGTTTTGTTTAGAAATATAATTTGATATAAAGACACTTCAATTTCCCGCCATCTTTGACGCCATTTTGAATTGTCCGAGACACCATTTTGCCAGGTTTGTCATTCCAAATACTCGTTTTTCATTCATCAATATAATCAGAGTATTTAATCATATGGTATACGGGAAGTGTTAACATTGTTGCGAAAAACTTAATTTTTCTATGTAAAATGGGGTGGGTGGGGTAAGATTTTTAAGATTTACCAGATTTTTGATGATTTACAATGGAATATTGCGAATATCACTCATTATTTTCTTTGGACATGCTCTCTGAGCATTTCTGAATATATTACAAACTATTTTATATCATGAATGCATGGGTTGGAACGGGACTATTCTCTTGTAGCATGGCATTCCGCCATCTTGGACGCCATCTTGAATTCTGAGAGTTGCCCAAGGGTGACAAGGTGGCATCAACCTGATTCTGGTTTCTGAAGGTGTTGTCTACCATAATCAGTCAAAACATTTTCTATATACCGCAAATCCAGGTTCACCCCTTTGGCTACCGGACTATAGCGTCGGTTCCTGTTAATATATTTCACAACAACGAATTGTAAAGCTATCAAACACTTTGTCATTAGAGAGAAATATCACTGTAGTCACACGGACAGAATAATCACGGTGGATAATCACGTGATATTTGAATCTTTTCGTGATACAATATTTTCAGAAAATCTTCAATAATTCTGGAAATGCTGGACCGATTTGAATTCGATTTGAAGCATAGAATGTAGACAGGTGTCACGCATTTGATGGACGTCGTTGATTTTTGAAAAACCGACTGATAAAAAAGTTATTGAAGATAAACCAAAATTTTGGTTTATCTTCAATAACTTTTTTATCAGATGATTTTTCAAAAATCCAACACGCCCACCTTATTCCTGGCATTTTCCCAGCTTCTCTGTTTCAAACCAAATTCAAATTGGTCAAGTATTAAAAAAGATATTGAAGATTATCGGAAATTCGGAATCACATGATTATACACCGTGAATATCACTGCAGTCACACGGACAGAATAATAATGAAGTACAATGGAGGACGGATGAAAAACAGAGATGTTTGAAAATCGGCGAAATTCTGTAGATTCATTTGAAATTGACCTCTTTTCCAATCAAGAGTAGTTTTTAACGTCTCTAGTAGAAATAGCTTAACCCTTTCCCAAACAAGACCTGGTTTTGGCGTCCTTACTAGAAAATGCTTGGGAAAACATTGAAACAAAAGAAGAAACTGCTGATAACCAGCAGTTTCTCCTTTTGTCTCAATATTTTCTATGTCACATTTCATACTAATCCTTTCTTTAATATCATCCATTTTGACATTTGTGGCAGTTTTTTAAGTGGATACCCCTAAAATTTTGTCGTTTGGGAAAGAGTTAAACATTGACAGAATCGAAAAAATGCAACGTATCAGCATTGTTTTCTTTTTCTATATGTTAACTACGCTACAACATTAACATTTTCAACGTTATATATCAATCATTTTGGAGTTTGCAACTCAAATTAAGGGGGAATGCTCCAGTTTTTCGGAACACTCGGTCTTTACTGTAGTAAATTAAATGTTTCGTACCAATATGTTTCGCTACCATATTTTCAATAATATAACACATCATCACAATTTACCATTTTCGACGGTAAAAGTGTGTTTATTATGCGAAACCGATTTCCTCAAGATGGAAATCGATTATTTAGAGCGAGATAGTCGTCAGTGTGGTATGCAGTTACCACGGTTTTGCGTCATTTTATTCATGTGTAGCTGATAAAAAATTGCTGTAATTCACTAATAAGTGCGCTGACCTATACATTTTCTTTCTGAATTATTACCAGGACATGTTGCTTAATACAATGAGGGAGTTTTATCAAATTCTATTATGTAGAACTTGAAATATTTCCAAAAATATGCAGATTTTGACATAAAACACCCCAGCTTCGTTGATCTAACCGATCACGTGAGCATGCTGTTTTATACATTTACACGTTTATAGTAGCACATATTTTGGGTTTTCTGTTCTTATCAAATGTAAGGCGTTACTTTAAATCCGTTTTCGAGATTATGCGATGAACATACAGCATTTTATTAGCATTTTAGTGACCTTGGACAGGTGCAAGAAATTGTGCATTTTTTCGCTGTAGGGGTATCTGATACGAAGGCCTATAAAATTCAAACAAGATCGCTGACCATCCATTTTTATTTTATTTTTCAATTGGTAATAACATGTAATTTCAACATACAAAGTATAAATAAATTCTATTATTGAGAAAAAAAATTAGGAAACTGGAGCATTCCCCCTTAAATTGGACTGCTGTAAAGACATAGCAATGGTAAACTTTTGTACCTAGAATCGGCGTTAAAGCTACATTACCGTTCTGTATGTCGAATGCACGGACCTGTACCAATTTTTCTTCCATCTTATTGAAAGACAGAAAACATGTTTATCTTTTCTTATTAGATTCTTTAGAATGAATTTGACACCCTGTGTTTTCTAGGTCGATAAAAGACAATTTACGTTGTACATGTAGGCCTACCGTGTTCAGCATTGAAAACAGAGCTTGTTACTGAATCTCTCTTTCTCAAAAGGCAAGATAGAGTCCTACAAGTTTAAAGCTGCTGAAAAATTGATTGATGTCAATTGTATGCAACAGGCCTAAGTAAATATTGTTGCAAAAGTAGAAAAATGCCGATGTCCTCAATCTCTTATTTTGTCCCTATAATGTCTCAACAGTTACATATCAAAAACGTCGAAACCGGGGCTTGCTTTGCAAATGATTGAAAACATAAACAAAAGAAATGCTAGATGCCAAAATCATAGTTTGGTTTATTGGGATTTTACGCCGTTTTCAACTGCTATGGTCATATCGCAACGGCTGGAGCACCTAACCATGGATCCCTGTTGTTTCTCAACCAGTACTGCCACAACACCCTTACCGAGCCACCAGCTGCTCCCCAACATAGGTTCACGATATCAAACCATTGATTGGTGACATTTTTGTCAGAAAGGGTATTTGCTGCGGCCGGGTATCGAACCCGGAACCTCTCGAATGAGAGGCAGATGTTCTAGCCAAAATTATAGACTGTTATTTGAGTACTATTACAGAAGACAAATAAAATAAGTTTACAAAATATTGCGTGGTAAGGTCATTAGATATTTTAGGAAACTGTAAGTAAATGGGCAGATTATCAAAGGAATTGTCCAAGCTCCTGTACCCTAACCCTAACTTTTCTTTTACTTTTTTACTTTACTACGTTCCCACTACCGATCAGATGAACTTGATCAAGCCTGGTCGCGTTCGAGTACTCGTCGCAATAGAATGAATAGATTGTGCTTGATCTGCATCGTTCGGGCTTCTTGCTCGATGTTTTCAAGTGCCCAAAATATTCGTATACGATTGAGGAGGAAATTGATCGGGGAGCGATCGGGTATTGATCGTGTACACGGTCAACCAGGTCGTGAATCAACCGTGTCTGGAGATCGAATGTGAACGGGTTGATATTTTTCACCCGACGTACGAGAGCTGTAAAATTTGTATGCCGTCTTCAACAACCGCTTTCGATTTGGATCAGTATAAGTAGCCTACTGTAGTACCGTCTGGAGAAATGATTAATCCTTTCCAAAACAAAACCTGCTTTGACTTCCGCGAGAGAAAAGGTTTTGTATAACATAGAAACAAAAGAAATAAATGCTGATAAACAGTATTTTCTCATTAAGCTTCAATATTTTTTCGTCATTTTCCACAATGTTTTCCAAAGCAATTGACCAAACGCCGACTGTCAATCAAAAACATCGATTAGCCAATGCGCGATCAGAAAAATGTCATGCCCCAATTGTTCTTCGTTGCACGTGTTATTGTATCGATTTATCGACTGACAATCAAAACAATCGACATGCCAATTGCAAAGAATTTTGTGTTAACAATAGACTAGGTTTACCGTATGTTTTTATTAACCGTCGGTGTTGTTATAAAATCTCGTAACTACGGCTTAAATTAAGCCGCAGTTACGAAATTTTACAACAACACCTACGAAATACTATTTTGTTCGTCCGAATTTACTTCACGATTAACTGGATAAAATCGTTCCCTTTAAACGAACACATGTCCATTGTTTGTATTAAATTCTATGTTGGGCGGAGCGATCTGTCGATTGGCGTTTGGTCAATTATCTAAAGGGGAGTCAAAAAGAGTCACTGTGTGGTAATGGGTTAAAATACTGCAATTTTGCATGTGATTGTTCGAATCGTGCAGGTGCCTCACACCTGCACGATTTGAACCAACACATACAATATTTGACATCTCTAAAAGGTTTAGGAAAACATTGAGGCAAAAGAAGAAAATCTGATAACCAGCATTCCTCAATATTTTCTTTGCTGTATTGTACATAAATGCATTTTTGATCAACATCCTTTTTGTTTTCTGTAGCAGCGTTTGAATTGGACCAGCCCAAAATTTTGGTCGTTTTGGAAAGGATTAACCCATCACGTTACCCCCGTACGTTATCTTCCATGGACTAATTGGCGCTGGAAGAGCCAGCATCTAATGGTTTTAACTTGATTATTTTGCAAGTTTAAATACACGAAGACAATCATCGTATTATCAGATTTAGAGATGGTTTCGTGGAGCATGTGGTACCTGCATGACGTGGAATCACGCCACACTACAAGAAAAAATACAAAAAATGATGATGATGATGATAATAATAATAATAATAATAATAATAATAATAATAATAATAATAATAATAATAATAATAATAATAATAATAATAATAATAATAATAATAATAATAATAATAATAATAATAATAATAATAATAATAATAATAATAATAATAATAATAATAATAATAATAATAATAATAAAAATAATAATAATAATAATAATAATAATAATTATTATTTCGTTAAAGTGACATTTCACAATTATTTTACACAATTTTTTCTTTTATTCTCTCTGAAAGAGCATCTTTTCTTGTGAAAATTCTGAAAATTTCAAGTCAAAATATTGAACCGTTTAGAGAAATATATATTTTTGTCTCAACTTTAAAGGCGTATTTTTCGCTTATAAATAACAACTTCAATAAACTGATAGCATTTCTACGCATTAGAATGAACAATCTTTGCATCAAGACAAACTTTAAAAAAAAAATGAAATAAATGTGAAATGTCACTTTAAAGACCTACATGAATTTGGTTTGAAGCAGAGAAGGTGTACAAATGCCACAGATTGTCTGGGTTTGGTAGGTCTTTTAAAAGGCGACTGATAAAAAAGAACACCAACGACAAAAACACATTTTTTAAAATATCCATTACAGTCAGAAAATAAAATTCATGATGTTTGTTTTCTTCCCTACTTCAAGCCAAATTCAAATCGCTCACGTATTATCAAACATATTGAAGATTTTCTGTAAAATACAGCATAATCGTTGCTTGAAGACTAGTAAGGATGAATAGATGGCAAATAAAAAGTAAAGACGATACAATCGCATCTTTTAATCCTTTCCCAAACGACAAAATTTTGGGGTGCTCCAAATTCAAAGATGTTTCAGACGACGACGACAATTAAAACTGAATGAAAATTTACATTTTTTGTCTTTAGTATAGAAAATATTGTGGAAAATGAAGGAATTGCTTGTCAGAAGCAATTTCTTCATTTCCCACAATGTTTTCCCAAACCTTTTCTTGTGAGGGAGTCAAAAGGCGTCACTGTGCAGTAATGGGTTCAATCATTAATTATCATTTATCTTACATGCTCATTTTATTGGCGACTTTGTAGGAAGAAGTTACTTATACGAACGAAAGACCTACCTCACATCGAGAATCTGGCTTAGTATACAAACACGTTGGATAAATAAACTTTTCCTTTTATAGTCCTGAACATCCAACAAAGATATGTCCTTTTGGAGAATAGTTATTGCACAGTTGTTTAACACAAACACTAGATAAGCTCTATCAGAACAGTCTTTGGAGGTATTTAAAATGATTGCATACAGAGATCACTACAACTGTAATCCTTGCATTACGATTCTTGTCCAGTCGTTCACCGAGTCACATGTTAAAGACTACGTCTATATGTTATATAGGCTACGTCTTTATCTTAACCCATTAACTGCACAGTGACGCCTTTTGACTCCCTCACAAGAAAAGGCTTGGGAAAACATTGTAGAAAATGAAGAAATTGCTTGTAACAAGCAATTTCTTCATTTTCCACATTGTTTTCCAACCCAAAATGTATTTTTTTATAAAAAATTCATCAACTTGAAATTATCGTCTGCAATACCTTTCAAATTGGAACAGTCCAAAATATTGTCGTCTGGTAATGGGATAAAGACTACCTCTATATGTTATAGGCTACGTCTAGCTCTCGACTTGTTTATAACCGCGTAAATAACAACACGTCATACGAGGTCATAACGTAATGAGACTGTTATGGCACATGGGATTATCGTGGTCCTAGATCAAAGTGTGCCTATGTTAAGCTAGTTCATCCCTAATGAGATTCACGCGACGTCGGAATTTTTCGTGTGGCGTCGTTAATATTTGTTACGTATCCGAACCTCATCGTGCGACGTCGAAAGCATTCGGCAGTGAGACATTCTACCGCCGAATGCTGAGGGCATCACCCGAATAATTCCTACGTTCCATGTATCTAATTAGGATTGGACTTCCTTATACAAGTTTCCTTTTTAGCAATGAGGTAGCTATAACAGAAAAATATGGATCTTGATAGGACTGTCAGTGTGCGTATGCATCAGCTGATCTGGAATGCCATAACAGCCATAAGGGTCCCTATTTATCTTCCAAGCTCACTTTGTTAGTTCTTACTTTAAAATGCTTTAACCCATTACCAGACGCAAAAATTTTGGACTGTTTCAATTTGAAAAGTGTTGCAAACGACAATTTCAGGTTGGTGAAAAATTAAAAATCTTTCATTTTATGTTAGAAAACATTGTGGAAAATGAAGAAATTGCTTGTCACAAGCAATTTCTTCATTTTTCACAATGTTTTCCCTAGCCTTTTCATGTGAGGGTGTCAAAAGGCATCAATATGCAGAAATGGGTTAAGTCATCGATATCTATTCTATGTCCCAAACGCTTGTCTATAGTAACATGATTAAAGAATTCAAGATCTATTAGATCTATAGCCAACCATTATTACGTAAACGTTTTCTTTTAATAAGAAGCATACGTAATAAATTAATAACCGTAGCCTCTGCCTACCAAGAAAATGGCAGTCGATCTTTTAATTCTTCACATTTTTTATAATAAGGTAGCATACAAATTAAGCACAAATCTTGGCCAATTAGGAAAGTCGCTTTGTTACTCTAGAATAAGAATGAAAAGTCGACCTCTTATATAGAAAAATACTTGCAGACCTGATTTTATGATGACGCTGTACAACGTCGAGACATATTCCGGAAATTGTTAAAATAGTGTAAGTCCGACATTTTTCACTCTTTACCATAACGTAGGTTTCAAATATCACTGCACAAATTGTGCATCACATTTTTGCACTTAATTTATTTGTTTAAAAAGAAGAAAACGTCACTAGAAAAAGAATTAACACAGTTTAACCCTTTCCCAAACAAGACCTGGTTTTGACGTCTCTAATAGAAAAGGCTTTGGAAAACATTGAAACAAAAGAAGAAACTGCTGATTACCAGCAGTTTCTCCTTTTGTCTCAATATTTTCTGTGCCATATTTTACACAAATTTTATCTTTGATAACTTCTTTTTTGTCATTTGTGGCAGTTTTTGAAGCCTATCACCCTCTAATTTTGCCGTTTTGGAAAGGGTTAACCCTTTTTTTTAAATGGCAAAATTTGATTTGAGTTTGAGTTTATTGGGGTTTTACGCCGTTTTCAACTACCAGGGTCATATCGCGGCGGCTGGAGCACCTACCCATGGATTCCTGTTGTTTCTCAAACCAGTACTACCACAACACCCTTACCGAGCCTCCAGCTGCTCGCCCACTTAGGTTAACGATTTCAAACCCATTGGTGGATGACAATTTTGTCAGAAAGGGTATTAGCCGCAAAATTTGAGGGTGGTCCAGATTCAAAGATGATGCAGAGTGAATTACCTTTTTATCTTTGACAGTAAACACTGTGGGAGATGAATAAATTGCTTGTCACAAGCAATTTATTCATCTTCCACATTGTTTTCCGAAGCCGTTATCTTTTGGAGAGTCAAAAATAGTCAATGTCTGGTAATGGATCAACCAAGATCCATGCTGCCCCCAGACTCTTGTAGCCTCTCTGATTACCCGAAACAAATCAAACAGAGCAATATGAATCTTCAACATATTGCTTAATATGCAATATGTGCAATCCTTTCATAAACATAAAAATATCCTTGTGCTTTCATTTTCCTTTTTTAAATTAGGCCTATATCACTTTCAAACACTTTAAGGATAGATATAGCTCACGATAATTGACCTGGCAGAGCATCCCATTCGATTAGAATGGGCTGCTCTGCCAAGCCATTTATCGTGCGTTATAAAAATGTATAAAAAATGCACACCACTGCGATTTGAGGCTATCCAAACAATGCAGAGAAAGGGCGGTAAAACAATTTGACCAATAATGGTGAACAAAGTGCAATCTGATCGCAGCCTTAACAGACAATCGCTTTTCCAATAACGTTCATTTGGTTACATCCAACAGTTTAATATTGAAGTGACCTGTGCAACAACAAGGGGGACAGTCGGCGCAGTTGTGTGGCGTATCGCATTACCCAAAAAGGAAATAATGCTAAGAAGTGGTAGGCCTACCAATGTTTCCATTTATAATGGAGAAGAAGTCTAACAATTCTAATAATCAGTATTTCTTCACTTTTCTCGCATTGTTTTCTCAAACTTCTTCTTATACAGGCGTCGAAATCATGTATTGTTTGTGAACTGTTCTATAATATAAAAGTTATACAGTTGTACTGTAATTAAATGTAACTGATTATTTTGCTGTATTCATGGGTCCAGTATCATTTCATCAAGGTGGTCAAACTCCAGTGAGATTTACTCAACGTCGGAATTTTTGAGCGACGTCTTTAACATTCGTTTCGTATCCGAACCTTTTCGGGCGACGTCGTAAATTTCGGCAATGGAACGTTCCACCGCCGAATGTTTACGATGTCGATCGAATGATTCAAACGTCCGGTGATTCTCAATAATAGATGGGACTCCCTTAAAACACCCAAATGTGCCTGATAACAAAATGATCTAATAAGAATGCGCGCGTTCTAATGCTGTTCTGGGTCCATGTTGGTATCAAATCCAGTCAGGGTCCCCTTATCACGGTGGATAATCACTTGATACAATATTTTCAGAAAATCTTCAATAACTTTGTTAATATGCGACTGATTTGAATTCGGTTTGAAGCAGATAATGTGGACAGACGTCACACATTAAATGGACATGGTTGATTTTTGAAAAATCAACCGATAAAAAAGTTATTGAAGATAAACCAAAGTTTTGATTTATCTTCAATAACTTTTTTATCAGTTGATTTTTCAAAAATCTAACACGTCCAGCTTATTCCTGGCATTTTCCCACCTCTGCTTCAAACCGAATTCAAATTGGTCAATTATTGAAAAAGATATTGAAGATTATCGGAAAATCTGAGTAACATGATTATATTCAGTGCTTATGCAAGTATGATTTTTGCCTCAAATGCCATAAGACTCCGCATTTCTATTTCTCCGCTTATATAGGCCTACATGCTGAAATCCGGATTTCTGCCGTTCTACACACAAACGGCATTATTTCATTGTAGATTAACCTAATGCGATATGACAGTACCAAATGATTTTACGCCTACTGATGATTTTTTGCCCAGAAATATTCCATACCACTGCAGTCGATGTTTTTTTTATCCATAACCCCACAGCATAATGTTAATCTTGTCCAAAGTTGTTGTAGATGGCAGTACGAGATTTAATGAAAAAGGAACTTGTGTGTACGGTATGGTACAGAAAATATGGAGGTTTTATAAAGACCGTTTAAACCTTTCCCAAACAATAATTTTTAACGGTAGTCCAATTTGAAAGCTGATGCAGATGACAAAAGGGATGCTGTAAAAGATAGAATTTGTGTATAATACAACATGGAAAATATTGAGACAAAAGGGGAAACTGCTGGTTATCAGCAGTTTCTCCTTTTGTTTCAATGTTTTCCCAAGCCATTTCTTTAAGGAAGTTAAGACCAGGTCTTGTTTGGGAAAGGGTTAAATATGGACAAGGTGGAAAGGGTAAAATTGGAAAAGACATCACAAATCAATCAAAGGATAAATCCTTTTTCAAATAACGCCTGTTCCTACTCCCAAATAACCACGTAATGGGTATAATTCGGTAAAAGGGTATCTATGGAAACTTCCAAGTTCTGACAAAAATAAGCAGAATGGTGTATACAAAATTAATGATCCCGAGCAGAAAACATGCATGTATTCAGGATTTATTCTATTAAGTTTTTAAAGGATGTAATGGTGTTGTATTTAGGTTTAAAATCGCAGTTCTTCAGTAAACTAGGCTTTCTGGATCATTGTCATTACTTATGACGAAATTGTAGCGACTTTTACATTTTCTAAGAATAGTTACCATGGAAAGTAGTTTTAATCAAAATCTACTACGGTAACATTAACAATTCTTTCAGATTTGATTTCGCCAAAATCTATGAGGACATTTTTGCAGAAAACTACATGTATAGATTTGCAGATTTTTTAAGAGATGGCAAATTAATTTAAGATTGTTCTAACATGACAACAGATTTGCACTAATTTGTAGTCACTCGACGAGGAAATTCGTATATTCTGACCACAACTGTAGATACGAGTCTGGGGTTAATTTGTCGAGGAGAAACTAAATGATCAAGTTGTGTAAATGAGCCAATATTTTATTTCGTGGAAATCGCTGTCCTGGCTCATTTTCTCAGAAATGGCTTTTCATAAACATGTCATTTCAGGTACACCGTGTAACGACCATCACTACCAACAATACAGACAGTTTATTTGGCCTGGCAGATGGAATGTTTCTGAAAATATTGCACTTTTGTACCGGAAAATGACCATTTTCTCTTGTCCCTGGAAAAAATTATCAATTTCCAACATGATTTTCGATATGAAATAATCGGTAAAGATCGCATTTTTCTTCATTTCATTAATGTTTTATATCTCACATTATTGATAGTGTCAGTCCTTTTTGAGAAAATAGAAATTCGACGAAGATTTTTGGCCATATATGTCTGTCCCTGGATTTTTGATACGAAATGTCCTCGCAATAACTTACATGTGCGTAATCAAAGTATTTTTGGTTAGATTTCCTTTAAATACAACCCAAACGGAGGTGGAAACACTCATCAAAGCCACCATGTTTAAATGAAAACAAAGTAATACTTTGTTTCGAAGTTGCGAGGCAAATTAGGTAGGCCGTTGGCTGCGTAGACTTATTTTTTCGTTTTCTATGCAACGCGATCAACCACACTATATTGCTCAGATCTTAGAATCGTTTAGCTTTACTTATTCAGATATAGAATCATGTCGTTTACAGCATGCAACGTATTTTCTCCCTAGTTATTCTTGTGTGTAATTTGGAGCGAATGGTCGCGGAATTCCTCGCAATAACGGTCCTCGCAATAACGACAGTTTTGTTACTGGGAGTACGAAAATCGTTACCGCAAAGACATAATAAGTTTTCTTATGTAATATGGACTTTTTGCCGAAGAGAAAAGGGTCTTGGTGCATAATTGCCTCAAACTATAATAGGAAAGCGAAGTATTTCAGCTGACAAAAATATAATTACTGTTACCAAACATGTGTATCGATCAGTTGTTACGGAGCGGACTTGGAATCGTTATTGCAAGGACTCCTTACACATTTATGGATTCTTGGTACCACGAATGATTGAATTTTATCACTAGTCTAATGGAGATATTTTGCCAATCACCTTGGAATGGTGTATGTAGGATATAATTTTAGATTAATTGACAAGATTAGTTCTAAATGATCGTTCTGAAATGACCTTTCCTCAATATCGGAGAGACATTATAGACTATTTCTTTTTAAGGCATGAATCTGTTTATCTTTGTTCCATGGGTTTTGAAGAAATTACTAAGTCATTTTTTTAAGTGGTCATGGCAAAGTAGTTCCTGGTGCTATAGGGGTGCCGTGGAAAGACATGTAGATTTTTTTTAATTTTCAAGGCAATTTACATGCATTGGTTCGAATCGTGCATGTAATCTTGCAATCACAACATTTCATCCCGAAAAAAAAGATGGATTTTTTGGTCAAATATTATCTTATCTTGGTAAACAAGAAGTTAAGAAGAAAACATTTTCAAATTACTTTATTTCTTTTTGTTTTGTTTTGTTTTTTGGACAATCAGTTTTAGGACACTCAACGTCTTACAACCGTGTATCTAAATTATTATGTGAGCTATTTTCCAAAAAAGAAATAACAACAACAACAACAACAAATCATCTGCGTATATTGCTAAAAGGATCGAACCCAATCAGTATGCCAAGACTGTACAGTCAGATCATGGTCGAGATTTTTCGCTCCTAAACGATTTACTATATCTTGAATATTTTTTACTTGAATTTTCATTATGTTATTATTTTCCCAATGTGATATCTTATGGTTTGACGAGAAGGTTTAAGACATTCCATATTTTTTCTCTGTTTTTCGTCATATTTGTAATTGCTTAACTTTGTTCGGGTCTTCTCATTTTTTTTTACAAAGAAGAAGGTTTTACGAACACTAAAGTTAGAGAAGTAAAAATAATGCTGATAACCAGCTCTGACTCCGTTTCCCTTGATATCCCTTGATATCCAATCATCTTTATTGTACACACAAGTTTTCATAAACTTCATTTTTGTAGTCTTCAACAGCTTTCAAGTTGTATAATTTTATGCTAGGTATCCACTGCCGATCAAATCAACTGGACCATGCCGAATCAAGCGATCGAGTACAGATCGAACTCGATCGCCATTTGTAATCGGGAATGGTCGTGGTAATCGAGCTTTATCCGCACCACTTTGTCATCTTTCTCTATTTGTGTATATATAAAGGAAATATTTGTGTAAGATTAGGTAGAAAGTTGATTGAAAAGCGATCGTGTATTGATCGGAAAGGCGATCGACCAGATCAGGAATCAATCAAAACTGGAGATCGAGTGTGATCGGATTAACATCTTTATATCGATCACATATCCTTTTACTCATGTGGCTCCCAACCACATCTCGATCAACTCGATCTGTGCTTTATCTGTTCATTCGATCAAATAGAAGGTAGAGGTCGAGTTGGTCGAGTTGAGATCGAGAAAAGTCTAAGTCGGGAATAATGGGCGAATTTGAGCAGTCAGTGCAATCGATTTGACTTGATCAGCAGTTGTAACATAGCATACAATTTAACGTTTTTGAAAGGGTTTAACAAAGTGACTTTTACATTTAAATGTATACATTTTTTACAATTGCATTGATTTTAATATTTAAAGAGCATATATAGGTCAATACAATGTAAGAAATGGAAAACTATTTAAATATAAGTCCTCACAGTAATGGTAAATGTCATTCCAATAACAAAGACTTTTTTATTTACTTTTGCCTAAAACTAAACCTATTTTAATAGGGTCATGCTATCGTCCCCCCAAACAAAATGATTTTTTAACTCTTTTTGAAACCATTTTACCCAAAATTAGATCTGACACTGAGTGGTTTATCCTTGGTGATTTTAATATTTGTTTTCTGAATAAGAAAATGTTCTTTGTATAAGAGTTTTTTACAAATACTCAGTATTTTCAATTTAACTCAAATCATTACAGAACCAACCAGGATTTCAGATAGCTCTACAAGCCTTCTTGATCATGTCATATGTAGTCATCCTGACAAAATTACCCAGTCTGGTACCCTACCTGTAGGGTTAAGTGATCATCTTCCTGTTTTTTGTAGTAGAAAAATTCAGAGAGGAGTTTTTAATAAACATAAAAACATTGTCATTAGGTCTTTGAAAAACTATAATGCTGATACTTTTATTCACAATCTAAAACTATGTGACTGGTCTAGTATGTTTACTGCCAAAACAGTGGAAGACTCTTGGATATCTTTTAAAGATAATTTTTTATCAGTTTTGAATGCTATAGCCCCTATAAAGCAAATCAGACTTAAGCAAAGGAGTGAACCCTGGCTAGACTCAAATATTTTAGAACAAATTAGCATTAGGGATGCATTTCTTTACAAATTTAAAAAATCCAAGGACAAAGATATGTACACTAAGTATTGTCAATACAGAAATTTAGTTCAAAGACTAGTGAAAAATGCAAAATCAGAATATTTTTCACATCAGCTAGAAGAAAATAAGCATAATTCTAAGAAATTGTGGTCACAGCTGAAAGATCTTGGATACAGTAACAAGTCAAAATCTTCTCCAAATGTTGTTTTGAACATTGACAATGAAAATTGTTTTGAAGCACATAAAATTGCTAGTCACTTTAATACATTTTTCACAACTGTAGCTTCTGTTCTAGTAAACAAATTACCAAACCCTTATAATTTTTTTAGTGCTGATTCTGAATCTTTTATTAATTTTTACAAAGACAGGAATCCAACTGGTATTAAGTTTAAACTTAAGACTGTAAGTGAAAATTTCATTTTCAAAGAACTCTGTAAATTAAATTGTTCTAAAAGTACAGGACTGGATGATATTCCTGCAAGATTTTTGAAAGATGCTGCTCCATTTTTAAAGATTCACATTACTTTTCTAATAAATAGCTCTATTACGTCTAACAGAGTTCCTAGTGAGCTGAAATGTGCTAAAGTCAAACCACTTTTCAAAAAGAATAATAGATCAGATGTATCTAACTACAGACCAGTCAGTATCTTGTCCATTGTGTCAAAAATATTAGAGAGAGCGGTATATACACAGTTAGAATCTTTTTGTATTAAAAATGGTCTTTTATATGAACTCCAAAGTGGTTTTAGATGTAATTATTCTACTGACTCTTGTCTTATACACCTTACTGACCACATAAAAAATCAATCCTCCAAAGGCCTGTATACTGGTATGATTATGTTAGATCTACAGAAGGCATTTGACACTGTAGACCATAACATTTTGTGTAATAAACTAAAGGTAATGGGAGTTGAGTCGGTGGAATGGTTCCAATCTTACCTATCTGAACGTAGTCAAGTAGTAAATGTTAATAACACAATGTCCGAGTCAATGAATATCACCTGTGGTGTACCCCAGGGAAGTATTTTAGGGCCTCTGCTTTTTCTATGTTATGTCAATGATATGAGTATTAGTATTAGTAAAAAATGTAAACTTATTTTATATGCAGATGATAGTGCTATACTGTTTTCTCACAAAGATCCACAGGTTATTAGTAAAGTTTTGGGCACTGAATTGGAAAACTGCAGTAAATGGTTGGTGGATAATAGACTTTCCCTTCATCTTGGCAAAACAGAATGTATACTTTTTAGCTCAAAGAGAAAGTTATCTAAAGTAAAGAACTTTAAAGTTGAATGTAATAACCATATTATTAATTCACAATCATCTGTCAAGTATCTTGGTTCTGTGTTAGATGATGATCTTTCAGGTACATCTATTGTTAATAGTATAGTAAAAAAGGTAAATGCTAGACTTAAATTTTTGTATAGACACAAAAATTGTTTAAACATGAATATGAAAAAACTTTTGTGTAATGCTCTTATTCAGTATCAATTTGACTATGCTAGTTCTTCATGGTATAGTGGTATCACCAAACAATTGAAAAATAGATTGCAGGTTGCTCAAAATAAAGTTGTAAGGTTTATTCATGATCATGATTTTAGATACTCATTGAATGTAAAAGATTTTAGTAGTATTGGGTGGTTGAATGTTGAAAATAGGGTCAAACAGCTAAGGCTGAATCATGTTCATAAAATATATCATAAAACATGTCCATCTTATATGTTAGAAAATTTTAGCTTGGTCTCTAAGACACACTCATACAACAGTAGAAATAGTAAATGTAACTTTTATATCCAATCAGTTAACAGTTTTACAGCCAACACCTTTTATCACCAATCTATTAAGGACTGGAATAGTCTCCCAATAATGGTGAAAAATTCTACAAATAAAACTGATTTTAAAAAGAAAGTTAAGTCTTATCTCACTCAAAACATGAAAATTTGTGAAGAGTCAGAATATATCTTTTATTAATATTTATTGTCTTAATCCGTAACCTATGTTTGATTTTCGTGCAATAAGAATGTAACATATGTATATCTTCAATAATATATTTTGGACCTATGTCATAGTTGCACTATATTGGTCTGTGTGGAAATTTTAATTAAAAAATTTTCATAAATTTTTCTTTAAAACTTAAAATATGGCTCACTTTGAGCCATACCACTACTATAGGACCCCATTGGAAACAAGTTGTAAAACTTTCATGGGTTATCCTGTGTGTATATATATACATTATTGTTTAGAAATCTAAAGTAACAAACAAACCAATATTTTGATACTATGATTGTTAATCTTTAAATCAAACAAGAATTGTGATAATTGTAAATCTGTCTGTGCTACCTATAGATCTCTACATACTTTACATCTGTGATACTTTGTTTTATGATCTCTTATATTTGTTTTAATGTATGACATGTATGTATATATTCACGAATAAATCAAATCAAATATTATACAAACTACAGCATGGTTCAATAAAAATTATGTGTTTTGATGGTAAAATTGGTATGTTTTTAAACCTAATTATTTGAAGCTTGAATACAATAGTGAAATTAATTTCTTTCTGTTTATTTCATAAAATAGCGAATATTGTCCTTGCAATAACTAATATGTCCTCGATGTAACGATGCACTTTCGGCAAATTATTTCACAAAAAAGTGTTACGCTAATTTTATAGTGCCTGAAATACAAAGAGAATATTATTTTCTAGAGTCTAAAGTACATGCACATACATTTTGTCTTAGATAGAAGCTTTATTACATTTGACACAGACAAAATTCTCTATTTAATTAGGAAAATACAATACTACATTGAAAAAAAGCCAAACGAATCATTTTTGGAAATCGACTTGAACATAATTCCTTCAGTCTGGATTCTTATTCTCAAAAAACATACTTTGAAATAATCTTAAAACTTGCAAATCGAATTTCTGAAAGAAAATCTGGTTGTTACAGCGAGGACATTTTATTGAGACCATAGATTTATGAAAGACGATCTCGAGTATTTCCATGTGCATCGGAATGTTCCTGTTAACGTTATTCATTACTTTAAATGTAGTACTTTCATCCTGAAGCAGAAATTCACAGAATAAATTGGAAATAAAAATTGAACTTTTTTTGTCAGATTTCCACGAAAATAAATATTGGCTCAAATACAATGTTTACTTTCCTATCTGTCCGTCAATCATGGTGAATCTCTGCGGCGTACAACTGACCTTGTACTACACAAGAGAACCATGATGGTCATGTATCGCTCACACGAACGATCTCTGACGTGTATAAATGCACTTGCAGGCCCGTAGGAAGCAATTCTATACTGGAGCGGGGCCTGTCCGGGCCAGTATCTGAGTATTCGAGGGCTGATTTTGGATTTTCCCTAAATTTTCAGTGTAAGATAAAGAAAATTCTGCATTTTTTTGGCAACTTTGGGGTGGGCGTGATAAAAGAAAAAAATGCTTTCGCCGCCGATAGCAACGAATTTTGTGCTAAGATTAGACTAGGTTTACCATGATGTTTTGATACAACGCAACAATGTATTGTAAGAAAATGCATTTTTGGGTGTATGTACAGAAACCAAGTTTTTATCTGTACCTGTCGAATCTTTTTCATTATATAAAATCGGTTTGTATATGATTTAGGTATTCGTCTAGCCGTTAAACTTGAAATTATCAATTTCCATGTTTTGAAAATTGGCATTTCACTTTGAGCCTTTCATGGAGATTTATCTTCCTTTCCATGCCTATGACATCATTGAGGTCAAAATTGAAAAAGCCACATGCCAGAATTTTCTTCTTTGTTTTAAGGTAGAATACCTGTAATTTGGTCATTTTGAGATTCATAAAACACCGGAATTCTTCGAGCGTCGTCATTATGTATTTATTCGGGCGCGGTCGTAAACATTCGGCGGCGGAAAGTTCCACCGCCGAATGTTTACGACCGCGCCCGAATAAATCCGACGTCGCGCGAAGCTCATTAGGGATAGACTACCCTAATGCTTTCCATATTGCAAAGTACATAGCAGTAGTATAGGTAGTGCATTTGGGTACGCTTAGGATGCTCGGATGCTCCAAAAATGGGCGTGGCTTGGGCGTGGTTGACCATTGACCACGCCCAATGACCACGCCCAAGCCACGCCCATTTCCGGGGAAATTCCCAGTGACGTCATACCGGACGTGACATCACGGTGAACCACGACCGAACCACGTCCATTTTCGGGTTTTCCAGTTTATTTTTAGTTCTATCAAGAATACCATAGGCTGGCTGACCACTGACGTCAATTCAGAGGACTCAGAGCCGAAGCAACGTCATAGGTCGGAACAACGTTATAGGTCGGAGCAACGTTACGGATCGAAACTTAACCACTTCCATTTTTCGGGTTTTTCCTAGGGTTTATTTTCAAGACACACCCATTTTCGGGTTTTCCCCACGGTCTATTTTTAGTTCTAACTAGAACGCCATAGGCCGTTTCACCGCTGACGTCGTATCACGAAGGGATTACTGCTATCAGCATTTTCTTTTGTCTCAATGTTTTCTTTCATGTTTCAATGTTTTCTTTCTTGTTTCATTGTTTTCTTTCTTCTTTCAATGTTTTCTTTCTTGTTTCAATGGGTTTTTTTGTTTGTCTCAATGTTTTCTTTTGTCTCAATGTTTTCTTTCTTGTTTCAATGTTTTTTTTATTGTTTTCTCTCAATGTTTTCTCACACGTCACGATCAGACTAGATCTCGTTCGGGAAAGGATTATCTAGGTCGGACTAACGACAAATTTTAATCCCCCCAACACCGTGGATGCGCAGTTTTAATCCCTTTTAATCTCCTAAAATGATATTTTGATCGAGTAATTGATCGAATTAGTCAGTCTCCGCAAAGGAACATCCGTTCATTTAAGTAACAATAGAAATATCGGATAATCTTACGGTACTCGGATAATAACCCTTTTGTGTCCGAGTAATTAAATGTTGCGCAACTAAGCAAATCTTAGGGTCGATTTAATCTTTTGTTCTATACCACATACCCCTATATCGAAAAATATCACAATTTCACGCACCTGTCCAAGGTCACTAAATCGCCTATAAAAAGCTGTATATTCATCGTTTACTCCCGAAATTTAAATTTAAAGTAACGTCTTTCATTTAATAAGAACGGAAAACCCAAAATATGTGCTTTTATAAACGCGTATATGTAGAAAACATCATGCTCACGTGTTCGATTAGATCAACGAAGCTGGAGTGTTTTATGTCAAAATTTACATATTTGGGGAAATATTTCAAGTTCTACTTAATAGAATTTGATAAAACTCCCTTATTTTATTAAGCGACATGACCTGATAATAATTCAAAAAATGTATAGGTGAGCACACTTATTAGTGAATTACAGCAATTTTTACCGGCTACACACGGATAAAATGACGCAAAACAGTGGTAACTGCATGTACACTTACGACTGTCTTGCTCTAAATAATCCATTTCCATCTTGAGGAAATCAGTTTCGCATAATGAATACACTTTTTCCGTCGAAAATGGTAAATTGAAATAATGCGTTATATTAACGAAAATATGATAGCGAAACGTATTGGTACGAAACATTTAATTTACTACAGTAATGACCGAGTATTCCGAAAAACTGGGGCAATCTCCCTTAATCGATGATATAGTCCGTATTGTCTAAACTGCCTCGAAAACGAGGTCGAATATTAATCGTTCATCGTTTTCGCAGGCTTTAAAATAGATTACTGCCTTCATATCGAGAAAAAGAACGGAATTGCGAAATAACTCAAATAGGGTTTTAAAACCGATCTTACCTCGCATATAAAAAAAGTACATCCCGACGCTGAACTATCCAAACGCAAACCATAAACGAGATGATCATTATAGACCTTAATTAACGTTGAACTGTAATGATCGAAGTCATCGCCTATAAAAAGTACTGTATGGCGATAATGGGCTGTGACTAAGAGTGTCCTGTCCAGGTGATTAAAATGAACCTGGTGCTTAATACCTATTATTCCGCTAACAATAGAAGCTCACGGACAATGGAAAGTTAACTCGTTATTGATACAACTATCTAAACATACACCGTAAACAAGATGTCCCTTTTAACCCTTAATTAAGAGTTCAGACAATGCCTGGGGCGTAATACTTATTATTCCGCTAACAATAGAAGTTCGCAGACAATGGAAATTTAACTCGTTATTGATAAAACTATCTAAACATACACCATAAACAAGATGTCCCTTTTAACCCTTAATTAAGAGTTCGTCCCCTTTAACCCTTAATTAAGAGTTGGTAAAAAATTAGGATTGACGATGGTCTTTTGTTACAAAATTTAGGATTAACAATGGTCATTTCCCGTCATAGAACTGAGACCATCGGAAATTTTCAGTGATGTCGCATAAAATTCAGCGAACACAAAACGAAATAAGGTAATGATTAGGCGGGATATTTAGAATATGCGGAATTATAGAATCAACCGCATTCATTTTGTTAATATAGGGTCTTTATATATTTGCGGACGATTTCACGAAAACAAAGTCAAAAGTGCGTTTTATTAATTTTCAAGGCGCGTAACTCAACGTGTACGAATCCAATAAGGCCGAAAATATCATCGATCTTAATATCTCGAGCGTTTATACGCAGAGTCTTAATCAACGCGTGTCGATGCGAGAGTGAAAACGAAGAACAACAATTTTGTTCAATCCGAAGGCATTTAACTGAATCAGTTAAGGATATATATATGTGTGTCCGGGATATAACTCTCAACTATACAGGATCTTTATATCGACAGTACTATGACCACATTTTGTCTCGATCGGTACATATGCGTGTCTACTAGATTTAAACCGAAAACGACCAATTTATCGACTTAAGATCAGGTTACTCGGAATAAACAAATTCCGATTGAAAATAGCGCAAATTTAAGATATCTTAAAGTGACATTTTACAATTATTTTTACATGAATTTTACTTTTATTCTATCTGAAAGAGCATATTTTCGTATGAAAATTCTGAAAATTTCGAGTCAAAATATTGAACCGTTTACGAGAAATGTATATTTTTGTGCTAAAATTAAACAAATTGTTGTGGACAACAGTTAAGATTTATATAGAATTTGTCACTCCTGTTTCAACTTTAAAGGCATATTTTTCACTTATATATAACAACTTCAAAAAACTGATAGCATTTCTACACATTAGAACATACAATCTTTGCATCACGACATACTCTTAAAAAATGAAATAAATGTGAACTGTCACTTTAAAAACAGTTTGTCTAACTTGATTGGCCGATACTGTATAATATATGCGATTACAAGAGTAAAACTGCAATCAAACACGGCCTTTTTTACATTCAAGGGCGCATAACCCAACACTTTCAAGTCCCATCAGGCACATAATCTTAGGCTTATATTCATGGGGGTACTAGAGCGTTAACACAAAAATGTGAACGAACAGACGACGGACCGATAGTTAGTCGTAGTTTAATTAAGGTTTTATCCCGGACATTCGGCATAGGTCGGTCGAAAAAAATCGATTTGACAGAATTAAGTCAAATAACAAAGTCGAGTCAAATATACTAGCGCTGATAGTTTATTTTCTCTTTTGTGTCAAACAAAGTATACAAGCAATAACATGATGTTTCTAATATTTTCGGTCTTAATTTGTCAAGCATATTAAAGTTAATACAACGTCTTTAATCCGGATGCGGACGGGTAGATGAATCATCCGATGTGGAGGTATCTTCGCATGTTCTGCCTCGTAAACACATTATCCTCTATCACGACGAGTTATTATTGAAGTCGCTTTCACTATGAATATTATTGTTGTTGTTGTTTTATTCTAAACTGATCGATGTATTTTTCTCTTTACACAATATTATATACACAATATTATATAACGACACATTCGCCAAGTCTTAAAGACAATGCGCTAAGTATAGTTAGTTTTTAGACAAAATATACTGCCTCAAACGAAACAAATAATCACACTCTACTACAGAGTTACCGTTCGTTGTTCCCACATTTCAACTTCGAAACGGGCTTAATGACTCAGTTTCTTCTTAAAACGGAATCAATGCGCTAAACTACAGTTCGCACGTAAATGGAATTCATCATTTTCGTCTCAACTTTGAAATCGCTTTTTGCTCATCAGCGTCAATTTAACAAAGATTAATAGCAACGCGTTAGAATAACCAATCTTGGCATCAAACATATATTTTTTGAAATGGGAACGTAATGCATCTTTAAGCACCATAAATCACTGGTTTATGCTGAACTTCGGAAAATGATATTAGAACGTAATATTTGTCATTTCGAGATGTTGCCACGTAATTATAATAGTATGACGTCATACTGTCTAGAAGCCTTTTTAGAGATGAAAGCGATGGAAGATTTGAGCACACGATGTTACCTTTTATTGAAAGCTCTCACGTTTTTTAATATGTTACAACTTCCAGTTACGGTTAAGTCATGTTCAACTTTTCTAATTCGTAGACCAATACCGGTTGTTTGTTTTTAATGCTTCTAAAGTGTTCATGTCAAACAGTTCATGTCAAACAGTTCATGTCAAACAGTTCTTGTAAAGGTTTTCGAGTAAAAAGTTTTGGAGTAAAAAAACGAGGCTCGTGATAAGAAAGCCCAGTTTTCGCAATACACTTTCACAGAAATAATTCTTCCGATTTGGATGTATATCGCTTGTACATTACGGATATGGAGAGAAGCTCATTATAAATGCAAGCACATTTGCGATTTGTCAATGACTAAAAGTTGAGTTGCGTTATATAATAGGCCCTGTCTCTAAAGCGGACGTCTCGCTTGAAAGATAACATGATCTCTATCGTCGGTATTTGCTTTTATCAAAAGGAAAAGTTCGACCAGCTTCGTCTTAATAAGAATCCTTGATTCTTTTATAGCAATGGTTTTACCAGGTTTTACGAATCAGTTAATTCAATCCTTATTGCAAGACGGAGGTACTGTGGTCGCAAAAGTCTCGGTAAAACGAAATGACTTAATGACAGTAAGTGCTTTTTTCGATTTAAGGGTACTGTATTACTCTTTAATGCTCTAAGCAACTGGCTGTAACGTCGAAAGTACTCGACATCCATTTGAGAAAGGTGTAATTGACCGTCTATAATATGTTTGGCTAAAATCTGTATGCATTCCATTTGTGCCGAAACCATCGCCGATATCATCATTCGTCGGTGACTTGGCGATTCTCTTCCTAGACTAAGTAAGTAGTGAATTCTAACAAAGATTCTGGATCGCTCCATCTGCTCCATCTGCTTGGTTATCGTAAACGGTGATACTATCTTAATTCAGGGTTTAATGACAGATCGTTCGATCGGCTATGGGTCATAGCTCTTTGTTATATTTATAAAACATTCTTACGTCCTCTATGTATTCAAGTCGAATGGTAAAACTATCGGTGCTCGGTAAATTTCGCGAAAATATTCCTGAAGTCAAGGGATAGTCAATGTTTCGTTACATATGCTTTGGATGAGTCTTTAGACGTGTTTGTGAGAATATGGTATGTTGAGGGCTAAATTTCAATTTATTTTAGCAATGCGTTTGAATCCAACTCCCTTTACTCGTTACATTCATCATTTTCCCAGTTCGTAGTTTTTAGTCGAATATCGCATTCATTGGATGTCGAATGTTCTCATAAGGATAGATATTTTTAGTCCACCGAAGCCGTTTCACCAATATATTAGATAGAATAAGTGGTATAGTTTTATTTCGCTATGACCTAACTTTTTCGAGGTATATTGATTTTAATCAACGATTGATAGAGACTCCCTATCTGTTTTTCGGTTTAATCTTTGTACGGATGCGTTTCGAATAACCTTGACAACCTATCGCTTGTACAAGTAGTAAATATCATCTCGCAGTGATAATCAACGGTAGTTAATATTTATCCATTTTGCGTGGCATTTTGGGATTCATTTTCAATTAATTGGAGGATAACGTATTTGGGAGTCCAATTTAAGTCTTTTGTCGTTAAAAGATACATTTTCACTCATGTTGATTGGGATGTGTGATTATCTTTATATGGCCTTTTTTATGTTTGCAACATTTTGGCTTCGTCTAACTTGTAGCGGCTTAGATTACGACGGACTTAAAAGACATATGGAATAGGTTCGTAAATATCTGAGAGCATAGCCAAATATTTGATCTTCTTTTTAGATAGCTTGATTATCTATATATGTAATTTTCGGTATTAATTTTACTTTGTTTGACCCGAAGTCTATAAACGAACCATCATAATGCTATAAACCACCTTTGTAGTTCATTTTAACAGACCTGGGAATGACATTGGACCTTTAAATAAATACGGTAAAGTAATGAAGCTAATACATTTTTACAGTCGTTTGAACCCGAAATCACAGCGAGATAAGTAGAATATTTTTTTCAAATTTATTCGACTCTATTCGTTTCAGATTAATCAATCGAAAGTATCATTCGGATGATATTCCAGCATTTATTCATTTTACACCGAAGCTGTTCAATGCTAATATCAAGATCCTAAATTGAATCGATAATGATCCACTGGTACATTGGGGCTATCGAATTGTTTATCAATTCGAATCAAATACATAGTGATATATTAAGGTATCCAACCCCTCATTAGCACCAAAGAGCCAGAGGCCAAACTTGATTTGAAAGTGCCGGTAATTCCTAAACTGTGTTACATTTCCACTCCAAATACAAACATAAGCATTTTGTACGTTTTATAATTTAAAATCAATGCATACTTATGGAAATATTTGACAAAAATGTTCAAAATTACCTCCCTTGCATATGAATATAGTGAAAAAATAAATTTTTCAATAATTTTCTTCTTGAAGCCTAATCTTGAAATCCGGCACGGTGAATCAACTTATGCGAAGTTTATTAACAAATGCGTGTAATTTGATGCATTTCGTACGGGTAGAAAGTGGTGCTTTTAATGAGGGGCTGTAAACCTTAACGGAACACAAATGATACTCGATATGTTATCAGACCGAGTTATTTGTTGGCAAGCTCATTTAGATTCAAATATAATGCCAATTGCACGAATATATTAAGCCATTACCACACAGTGATTCTTTTTGACTCCCTTCAAATTAATGTTTTTTCGAAAGCATTGTAGAAAATGAAGAAATTGCTTGTGACAAGTATTTTCTCCATTTCCCACAATATTTTCCATACAAAAGGACAAAAAAAATGTACTATTTCATTCACTTGAAATTGTCGTCTGCAAAATCTTTGAATTTGGACCAGTCTATAATTTTGTCGTTTGATAATGTGTTAAAGAAATACGTTTTCCTTCTTTCTCACAACGATGTGTCTAATTAATGATTTATGTCAAAATTCGGGATAACAGGAAGGATAGCGGGAATTTAATTACGTCTTTAAGACAAAATCATGCAGATCGATAAGGATCGCGTCGAAATAAACTTATTGTATCGAGTCAACTTTATACAACTCCTAATGAGTAATATTCATAAAGCCTTCTACTTAAGGTCCCTGGACTGTAATTGGAACAAACACTTCGAACATGTAGGTCTCTATGAAAGTTGGATATGTTGTAGACATGGGTTAATAGAAATATTTTACCATCTTACTTTTTATACATCACCGAAGACGGTCGTATATTGGCGTCATCTTCTCCGTCCGTCCGTTCATCCATCCGTATGTACGTACGTACATCCACTTTTCTTGTGAGCTCAACTCATCCTAAGTTTCTGGCTGGAAATGTTTTTAAACTTGGTCAATGTTATCACCTCAATTGATAGATGCGCTTGAAGGGAGGTGTTTATGGTTCATTGATTTTTGCCTGAGTTACGCCCCCTTAAAACTTAGTCTCTGGGGCAGCGTATATTGTGACCAGGGCACTTTTGTTTGAAATTTTGTGAATCCAATAGGAGATAATTGCTTTACAGTTTGTATTGAAGTCAACGAAAAAATATATAGAAAATATCTACTATATCCGTATTTTCAAAATGAGACAAGTTTCCAAAACAAATTAAATGGTAGAAAGCTATCAAATCCTATTTCTCTCATTGACATAAAATAAAATTGTATGTTTACTATCCGCATTTTCTTTTTGAAAATTGAGTTTTTGTGAATCAGGGGAAGATAATCAAGAGAAAATTTATATAATAGGAGTGGGGGAAATAACACATTATTGAAAAGTCAGGAACATTTACTTATCATACATCACTCACATCATAATATATGTCAATTACAGTTTTGTCATATACATAATTGATATTTGATATCAAACGCTATAAAATATACATCTAATGTAGCTAAAATTCGATAAAACTACAGCCAGTACTGTCCCAGAGTATTAAGAATTGAGTTATCCGATTCAAAGATGCGCTTGTATAATTCATTGTGTGGCGAACAAAGTATCTTATAGGCGAAGTACCTTCCACATAAAACGTTAATATAATGTTACATGTATACCGAAAATTCTTGATCACTTAAATTTAATTGATTTTGATATATTGAAAGAATCCTTATTACGATAATAACAAAACTCGATGAAAACAAAGACAAAGTCTGACGATCAAAATGACAAAGTTGGACAGGAAGAAATACAAAGTCTGTTTTGTTCAATAACGGAGTTGGTTTCATAACAAAACAAAGTCTGATTGAATTTTCCTACTGTATTTCTATATAGAATGACAAAGTCTACTTGGTTTGCGGACAAAGTCTGTTTTATTCAACGTCAAAGTCTGTGTAAAAAATATACATGGTAAGTATACGAAATTGACAAAACCGGACCAGAAAAATGACAAAGTCGGCGTCATAACCAAAAGTGTAGGTTGTACACCCAAAGCCGGCTACTTCGCATACTGGTCGGTTGAATATAGCTCAGATGTCAAATATTAAGGCCACATCAAATTTCTGAGTGACGCTTTCTTTGTTAACGTGACATATTTTACGATAACATTTGGTGACGTCAAAAGATGTACGCCGTATTTGATGACGTCACAAATTTGTGTTGTTTTGATGGCGTCACAAATATACCTGCATACATACCTATAAGCGGAGAAATTAGCATTTTACTGTTTTGTTTATACATCCACAATGGGTTACTTCGCACACTAGTCGGATGCATATAGCTCTGATGACAAATCCACGCCATATTACGTGTATAGCGAAAAATCCTTGACCGCCTTACTTTATTAATTTGATTTAGATGTCTTAAAAGGAATCATAATAATAGTAACACAAATCGATGTAAAAAAATGTCAAAGTCTGACTACCAAAATGACAAAGTTGGACAGAAAAAAATACAAAGTCTGTTTTGTTCAATAACAGAGTTGGTTTCATAACAAAACAAAGTCTGATTGAATTTTCCTACCGTATTTCTATATAGAATGACAAAGTCTACTTGGTTTGCAGACAAAGTTTATTCTGTTCAAAGTCAAAGTCTGTGTAAAAAATATACAAAGTAGATAAACAAAATTAGCAAAACCGGTCCAGAGAAAAGCCAAAATGACAAAGTTGGACAGAAAAAATTACAAAGTCTGTTTTGTTCAATAACAGAGTTGGTTTCATAACAAAACAAAGTCTGATTGCATTTTCCAACTATATTTCTATAAAGAATGACAAAGTCTAATTGGTTTGCAGACAAAGTCTGTTTTGTTCAACGTCAAAGTCTGTGTAAAAAATATACAAAGTAGATAAATAAAATTAGTAAAGCCGGTCCAGAAAAAAGACAAAGTCTGCCTGATACCAAAAAAAAGTGTAGGTTGTATATCCACTGTGGGTTACTTCGCATACTAGTCGGTTGAATAAAGCGCTCATTTCAACCACGCCCACTGACGTCATGGTCAATGATCAGCCACGCCCACTGACGTCATGGTCGAAGCTTAGCCACGCCCATTTTTGGCTCCTCTCTCATACATATGGTACTCAATTTTGTGTTGTTTTGATGACGTCACAAACGTATCTTCATACATGTATACCTATAAGCGGAAAAAATAGCATTCGTGCAATCGGCATTATATTTGAATCTGAATAAGCTTGCCAACAAATAACTCGGATTCATAACATATCGAGTATCATTTGTGTTCCGTTAAGGTTTACAGCCCCTCATTAAAAGCACCACTTTCTAACCGTACGAGATGCATCAAATAACACGCATTTGTTATGAATCCGAGTTATTTGTTGGCAAGCTTATTCAGATTCAAATATAATGCCGATTGCACGAATGCTATTTTTTCCGCTTATAGGTATACATGTATGAAGATACGTTTGTGACGTCATCAAAACAACACAAAATTGAGTACCATATGTATGAGCGAGGAGCCAAAAATGGGCGTGGCTAAGCTTCGACCATGACGTCAGTGGGCGTGGCTGATCATTGACCATGACGTCAGTGGGCGTGGTTGAAATGAGCGCTTTATTCAACCGACTAGTATGCGAAGTAACCCACAGTGGATATACAACCTACACTTTTTTTTTTTGGTATCAGGCAGACTTTGTCTTTTTTCTGGACCGGCTTTACTAATTTTATTTATCTACTTTGTATATTTTTTACACAGACTTTGACGTTGAACAAAACAGACTTTGTCTGCAAACCAATTAGACTTTGTCATTCTTTATAGAAATATAGTTGGAAAATGCAATCAGACTTTGTTTTGTTATGAAACCAACTCTGTTATTGAACAAAACAGACTTTGTAATTTTTTCTGTCCAACTTTGTCATTTTGGCTTTTCTCTGGACCGGTTTTGCTAATTTTGTTTATCTACTTTGTATATTTTTTACACAGACTTTGACTTTGAACAGAATAAACTTTGTCTGCAAACCAAGTAGACTTTGTCATTCTATATAGAAATACGGTAGGAAAATTCAATCA